>CM076579.1:1421871332-1421980539 GCA_034641835.2 Pinus albicaulis | reverse complement strand
GATGTTCTCATGCAGAGATGTCAAGGAGGATGCACTTAACCATATCATGGAGTGCAAATATTGTCATCAGATTGGGGAGGATGGTATTCTCCATTGGGTGGATACCAAGTTGAAGCATAATAGGAGTCATCACCCTCAATTGGATGGATGGGTGAGGATGATGAGGAAGTGGTTGAAAGGCCACTTCCAGATCTATGACATGGGCCAGTAGGAAGCATGGTTGCGCTGGTTGCTCTTGGGTGAGTATGTTTACCACCCAATATTTCACATTCTTATGATCCATGCCTTACATATTACTGGTGTGATGAGGTAGCAGGAGGCATGGTTGTGCTGGTTACATTTGAGAGAGTTTGGCCATCACACGACATATCACATGTCAATGTATGTGTTATTTTTTGTGACATTGCATAACACTCACATGATGTGGTAACACAGAGCTTGGTTATGTTGGTCTGATGTGACATTCTACATGTCAATCAATATATTGTTTCTCCATGATTTGCATTATGATGATGTTGATCTGATGTTGGTGGCAGCAAGAGTCATTGTTGCTTTGGTTACTCTTGGGAGAATATGGGTTGACCTTTTCCCATATATTGCAAGATGATGATGTAGGATGGAAACAAGAGGCCTTACTGCATTGGATTTTGTTGGGAGAGTATGGCCACCATACTTGGTATGATGATGAGGTGGTGTGGCAAAAATAATCATTATTGCAGTGGCTTCTCTTGAGAGAGTATGGCTACCATACTTGGTATGATGATAGTGTGATGTGGCAGCAAGAGACATTGTTGCGGTGGCTAATATTAGGATAGTATGGTATGATGTTTCACATGTCAACCCATATGTCTCTATTTCATATTTTGCACGGTGTTGAGATGATGCTTGGAGAAAGCAGGGCCAACAAGGCCAATGATGGGAGCATGGAGAGATATATTCTACTCCATGTAGCATGGGTTGGAGAGAAAGTTCATGAGTTAGGACTTTCTACTTGGGGAAGAACCACTTCACTTCATATATCTCATGCAGAGAAGAGGCTCTTAGACAGCAGATGGTTGCCACTTGGGGACTCATTAGGGGAATTTTGAGGTCTAAAATGGGCCTCCTAAGGAAATTATAAAATAATAGTGGAAATAATAAAATAATATTTCATTACATCATCAAATTTTAGAGGGAAAAAATAAAAAACTACTTTTTCAACTCGTGTTTTCAACTTATCTCCCAAAGTTTTTACTCAAATTTAGAGTGGGAGTACTCATTGGATGAAAAAATAAATTCCTCATCCAAGGAGTACCCATGTTGCATAATTTCGATGGATTGTACCACGCGAAAAATGAGAAATATATGAAAAACATGATTGCAACATGATTGCAATCATTTTTTTCATGTATTTCTCATTTTTCATGTAGCAGGGTCCATCAAAAGTATGCAACATGGGTACTCCTTGGATGAGGAATTAAATTTTGCATCCAATGAGTACTGCCACTCAAAATTTGAGTAAAAATTTTGGGAGATAAGTTGAAAATACGAGTTGAAAAAGTAGTTTTTATTATTTTATTAATTTTTAATCTTTTTACCCTTTTACTTAAAAATTGATGAATCATCCCCCATGGATGACATCATCAACTTGAATCCTATTGGTTCTTATAAATTTTAATTTTATTGTACATTTTTCTTAGGACGCCCATTTTAGACCTCAAAATTCCCCTAATGCATTGATGGGGAGAGGCATCTAACTACGCAGTTGGAGGCCATTCTAGAAATACTAGAGAGGAAACTATGGAGCTAGGCATCATTACACATTGGAGCAGATGGGGAGACCTTCCATATGAGGATGCCACTTGGGAGGGAGATGTATTGATGCAACATTCACTTTTGCAGTTGCTTGATGACAAGCAACATTTTGGTAAGGAGGACTGTAATATTCCCAATTTTCCATTAGTTAATTAGAATATTAGAGTTTTCACTTTTCTTAATTAGTTAAGTAAATAAAAGGGTGGAGGGACCCATAAACCCAATAGATGAATAAAATCCACTTTTTTTGTTTGAATGTGGTTTAGTAGGTAGTGGATCAGCATTATGAAATAGTGGAACAACTTATTAATGAAGGAAGGGTGGAGATCATAGAACAATAATGAGGAAGATGATGGATATAGTGGGGGGAATAAAAGTAATATCATAGAGAAATAATGATGTAGTGATGGAGGAAGTGGTGCATTAAATGCACACATGATGGAGGGAGTGGAGAGTAAATGCAGAGATCATGGAGATCATGAAGGACAACGTAGTCTTCATGGAGGCTAGTGGTCACATGTGCAACGTAGTAATGAGGTGGGCCAAGGATAGGGAAGGCTCACAAGCATAAAATGAAGATGAGGGAAACCATAGAGGGCATTCTGGATTTTGATATTGTATTTTTGTTTGAAATTTCTTTGCATGCTTCAGTTGATTAGCTAAGTCTACTGTGATGTTTAGCACACGAGTGTCTCTGAGCGCAGATACCACCCTTATCCACGGGGGACTTCAAGTGCCTACTCTAGCAAGGTTTCTTTGAGAAACCATTCATCATTCAGCATTAGTGCCAAATTCATCCCCTCTCTTTAGCACATACAACTTCACAGATTATGCATTCCTGCCTTAAGGTTTGAGAGGAGGAAGGTAGTTTCCAGTACTTTAGCTGGGAAACCAATGGAGGGATCATCCTTTCACCTTGTCCTTCCATTTCAGTCTTCCAATATCAATGTTTCTACATCTGGCATCATGACATCATTCTACACCTCCATGCAGCATCAGTTCCTACAGGAATTATGCATTCAAGTAGTGTAGGGTCAGAGGAGGAAGGAAGTTCCAAGTATTTCATCTTGGAATCCTATGAGGGAAAATTCCCTCACTTTGGTGAGATTATTTCCATCATCTGTGAGCTATATTACATCACCTAGCAGTAGGCTATAGCTTCAGCCCTATTGACAGTGCAGTCCATTCCATCAGTTGTGTAGTTCAACAGCTGCAACTTGAGAGGAGGAAGGAGGAGCTAGATCTCAAGATTCTAGCTTGGAGATCAGGAGAAGGGGACAACCCTTCAAGCATTGAGTTGATTGAGTGATATTGCAGCCATATTAAATTCATTTCATGCCATAAATCTACATACCTAATAGTTATGTATTGCAAGCCCTAGGAGAGTGATTTTCCAAGGTGAGCCAATCTGGAAATCCTTTCTGGGTTATTATGGGTTTTCATCATAGAGCTCGGATCTCAAATCCCAAAATATTCTGAGCTCCAGAACAACCTAATATATGCATCCATTTTCAGCCAACAGTTATATTTCCAACATTTGTAGTAGGGACAACACAGTATGGCCTCTAACAGATCAATAGTTATGCAGTGCTCTCAGTAAGAGGACTTAAGGGTCACTCTAGCCATCTTTCTCAGCTTGAGTGTTGCTATTTTCTAGCATTGTTGTACATTGTATTTCACCTCCTTAATAATAAAATGACTTAGTTGTTTTGTCTATTTTCATGGTGTATTCAATTTATTTCCATATTTTTGTAGTTTACAGTTATTGCATTGTGTATTACTGTATTTTCCCATTTTGGGATATTACATAGACAAAAGCTGCTCCTTTGCTTCTTGTAAGTTTTTTTCTTCCCACTTAGCCTAGTTCGTGTACTTTTCAATTTCAGGTCTTTGTGTATGAACATAAGGAGTGGTTTTCTATTCTAGACTTAGCTTAGAAATTGTTCCAAATGGTTCATATTACCAAGTGAAGCTTAAGGGAAACTTCATCTATTTTAGGAGGATGGTTGCCTCCTCACATGTTGTCCTACTCTATAATTTTTGTGGTTGCAAGAGAAATTACAGACGTAACTAGAAAACCACTTTGGAAGCTGGGATCTAGCCCTTCCAGCTTCAGAGAGAGATATCTCTATAACATTTATATTTTTTTGGCTTAATGTGTTAGGCTAGTTATGAACATTTTGTGATTGTTTGGTTGATTTGGATTGTTTTGTTGATTAATGTTTAAACTAACATTGGGCTCTGGAGTCTATGACTTAGAACATGGATCTGCTTCAGCTTTTATAAAGTGATTTCACAAGGGAAGGCAGCCGAAGTAATTGGATTTTGTAGGTTTAAATTAAGTGAATGAGAAGAAGTGAATATATTTCCATTAAGTAAAGAGAAATTTATAAATCATTTACTCAATTTCAGTTGAAAAAATTTTAATTTTTCAAAGCTAGAAACAGAGTGTGCATTAAAAAAAATTCTGTTCTTTAATTTTCTATTGAATAATTCAGATTAAGAACACACATAAGCATGGTAAAGAAAGAAAGTAAACACATAAACAATGATAGATTTACTTCACCAAAAATTTAACACGAGAATATTGTGAAAGAGCCTTCTTTATTACTAATCAATCCACTGAAATTTGAAAATATACAATAGCCTTCTTAGATGTAAAAATCAACCCTTAATTCTTCGAAATGAGAAGTATTTATATATTTATTTACAAAAAATCCTATCATGATAGATCAGGATGTATTTTAGGAATATCTAAAACTAATTACATCTTGTATTACAAAAATATAGGGCAGATTTGAATTGCTTTAGATTGTTGGCAGTATTTTTGAGGAGGTTGTTTTTGATCTATCCTTTGACTTTTATTGCAATGTTGGTTGTGTTGATGAAGATAGAATAATTGTTTTAGTCAATTAACTTGCATAATGTGTCCCACATATCTTCACTTGGAATTGACAATTTGAGTAATTTCTTGTAGATCTCATCCACATATGTATACTTAGCAAAGGTGGGCTTAATGATAAAAATATGCTCAATCTCATGTGGGATGTTTAAATCATTCTCCGGAGTCTCTAGGAAAGCTTTACCTGTGATGCTCCCCTGTATCCTTGCAAATTTGGAACTATCCTTAGCAATGACCACCAATTTCTAGTTGTAATCAGACAAAGTGATTAATTTTTCATTCAACACTAATAAACTTGGATGTCTTTTTTTTATTCAACACTTCAAACTTGTTAAAGAACCTCTCGACACCAATTTCCAGAACTTGACACTTTTATTCAAGATGGGTCATGAGATTTTTCTTGGTTAACACTTTCTTGATTTCTAGTATGGTTAAGTTTTGTCCTCAATCTCCAATTCTTCCAACCGATGCCTCTTTCTGGAATTCATAAATTTGATGAGGTATGTGGCTTCAGATGTCCTTTCTCCTCATTGTTCTTTGATCTACTCAATGGTTGCACTCAATTTTTTTATAAGCTCATTTTGTTCAAAGATAATTTGTATGGAAGGCTAGATCTCATTCATGGATTTATGGATATCAATCCATATATTTTAATTAGCCTGAGCTAAAGTCTGAACCATGGTAGTTTCCTTCCCTAACTGTTGTAGCCTCTAGTTGAGTCTCTGGGATTTTTGTACTTCGGCTAGATGTGAGGTCTCAATCCTTGTTTTATGCTCTTGCAAGGCCTTTACTTCTCCTTGTAGCCTTTGGATATCTTCCCCTTGTATGGACATGTCCTCCATAGATTTTACCAATTTTCCAACAGCATATAAGTATTTTTTTCGGGGTGTTGTTGATGTAGAAACCATTGTTGTAGTTGAGGTATCCATTCTTATTTGTGCTATTACTCTAAGGGGTACTACATCCAGTGGGACTACAACTAGTTGTGCATTCTATTTTATTTCCTTTACTAACTTGTCCATCTATACTTCAATGTTCCTTATTTGTGCATTTTTCTCCATAATTAGCTTGATCATATCTTATTTCTAGATTTATGTCTCTTGTATTTCTTTGGTTTTTGGATCCTCAATTGCTAAAAATTTTAATGGTTTCCTGAGTGTTGCAATGTCATCATTCATCTTCTTGATCAGTTCTTTGGCTACCTTAACATTGCCTGGGTCATATCCTATCTTAATGGCAAACTCTTCTAAGGATTTTTTTTTATTATCTTTTGTAAAGAATAAATTTTCTCAATCTTCAATTGGGACTGGATATTGGTGAGGGATACTTGCAATTTGGAAGCAGTCATTGCAGTATTTTTCAATGTAGAACATATCATTTCCCCTATTTACTTGTGCATATCCATATGATCAATAGGATGGACATATTTTGCATCAAATTAAAATGTATTGTTCTTGTAATCAGCTACATATTTAGAATGGGGAACCTATGCCTGCAAAAATTCCATCTACATTCTTCCTTTCTCGATGTCGAAGGCCGACAAGAGCCTATGCTGGGTTGTGGTAGATTTTTTCCAAAACTAATCATAAGTGTTGACTTTGAGAAGCTCATTTTTCCACTTTATCTGTTTATACTTATCAATGATACTTGTCTTTGTTTTTCCTTGAATTAATCCTGATGTTTGAGTTGTATCTGGATTACCTTGTGAAATTGAAGATGTTGTAGATCCAGCAAAGAAGTTATCTGACTTTTCTGAAGAGTGTGGGCCCTTCAATATTATAGTAGTTTTCTCTTCCTCCTCTTTTGCAAAGTCTGTTTTAGGATTAGTCTTTCTTTTTTCCCTGTAAATCTTGAATTATTAGGCTGAAAGCTCAATGACTAAAGCATATTATTCCTCCCTTAGCCTTTTCTTAGCTTTTTCCTGAGGGGTGGGAGTCTTTGAAGTTTATGGAGACAAAAGCGGCTCCTCTTCTTCTTCTAAGGTTTTTTTTCTTCCCATTCATCCCGGTTCAAGTACTTTTAAATTTCAGGTATTTGTGTATGAACATAAGGTGTGGTTTTTTGTTCCACCCTTAGGTTAAATGGGTCATATGACCAAGTGAAGCTTAAGTGTAACTTCATCTGTTTTAGGAGGTTGTCTTCCTCCTCACTTTCTATTCTATTGGTGCTAATAAAGGGTCCAATATGAGTCTTTATCCTGAACTGTGATTTCTTATTTGTATAAACAAAGTTGATTTCATTTGAATTTATCATTTTTCCGATGTATTCTAATGCAAAAATTATCATTGGGAGATATCTGGGTAGCTTGTAGGGTGTAAAATCACACCCATACACTCTTATTTCAATGTAATTTTGGTACAAGTACCAGTCACCTATCTTAGCCTATTCACTTAGGTGTAAAATATTATGAATCTCATCAATAACCCCAGGTTCTACATCTCTACTTAGTAAACATGTCGTTGGATGGGTAAAGTGATCAATATAGTCTTTGAAGTTGTATTCCTCTGAATTCTTCCTCACTAAGGAAGTCAAAAAATAACTGAATGTGGATTTCCCTGTTCATTTAGCTTTTGTAGTGCAAATGGAAACTTTTTTGCTTGATAAAATAGAAACATGTAAATCAAAACAAAAGCATATTAGAACATTCCTTCAGTTTGAAACGTAGTAATTGTTCATGGATGTTATCAGCAAGGAACTGGCTGAAGTTGAAAATCACAGTGGGCTTTTCTTCAGTGGAGAAAATGGATAGAAAACCTAAAATAGGTTCATCTACCCATTCATCTGAATAATATCCTAACAAACATGTGAACATGGAGAATATTTTATTAGCCTTATTTGGAAAAATGGAGGAGGGATATGGTGGCTTTTTCTGTCGTAATTGGGCATCCTCGGGTAAGAAGATTTCGAAAATCCTAACTCTTTGGGAAAAAATTAACTATTGATATAGTTCTTTTAGATCTTCCACTGATAAAGGGATTGTAGAATGATTTTGGGGGATCTACAACATTTGATTCATTGTTTCATGGGTAATTATAAGAAAAACTTCACCCTTCTAAGCTACAATGGCTCTTTGGCTTGGAAAATAATATGCTTGGCATTTGAGGATAAGCTTTGGGAAATGGTAAGTTTGAAGAAAGATATAAACTGGGGTAAATTGGATTCCTAAAGCCCAATCTCATCACTCCAGTCAAAGTAATTATCTATGAGACAACAGTGTAATTCGAATAAATCAAATTTACACTTCGGCTCTGAAAATTTATAATCTTTTTCAGCCAGGGGGATGCGGTCGAGATCAATTGTAGGAGTGATTGGATTATTAGAATTATCGTTAATTTTTCTCTTTTGAGACATTGTTGAAAATTCAAACAGTAGAAAAAAGGATGACAATGGTGTATTTACTGGAAATTGTTTGCAGTTGATGGTTGGTGATAATGATGATTCTTTCACAATATCACTATGGTTTCTTTTTTTGACTTCAAGATTATTTTAGTGTACGTAGAAGGATTTAGACACTTTTAATGGGTGAAATGTTGCAGAATGGTGCAAGAGGAATGAAGTGGGAAGCTTTTATGGTTGGGGAAACATCTGTTGGGGACACAGGGCCGTTAGAAGGTTTCAATGGTAAATTGGGCTTGGATTTAATGCTTAACGGATAGGGGAAATTATTGGACAAATGTCGTGAAAATATAGGGCGCGGGGGAATGTTGGCAAGAAAGGGGATTAGTTTGATGGTTTTCAGAGGGGGGTAGGAGTAGTATGTGGTATGCGGAGGGGGGGGGGGGTTCGAAAGAGCGAGGGAATGACACGGTAGGTAAGGCTGAAGGGGGAAAAAATACTTTTTGAACCCCCCCTCTGCAGATAAAGGTAGGAAGGGTAGGGGAGGCGAAAGGCATTTGGGGCAGTCGATCCTGGTGGAGGCCAATATGCATGTTGGATCATGTGCGATACTTATCTGCTACATCCCCAGATGCGGGAGACACATCCAGATCACGTGAGGACAACCCATCCCATGCTTAGGCTGACGTTGCCCTCTAACGCCAACTCTAACATGATGCGGAACCTAAAATCTCCAATCATTTTATTGGCGCTTTGCCACACCTGGCCTCTTGCCACACTTGGATTGTCTCTCACATCCCCTGCGCAGACACACTTGGATTGTCTCTCACATCACCTGCGCACATGCCACATGCCTTCAAAAGGCACAAACGCTCCTCATTCATCCATCTCATTGCTGCCCTAGTCGTCCTCAAGAGTCATCATTTTTACTTCCCACGCCATCACACTACTACTCCAGCTTTCCTAGCACACCTCCATCGCCACTTCCCTCCTTGTTGTGTGCTTCCCCTACTGTGCAGCCCTTGTGGTGAGTCCCCTTGCCACACGCCCTCCTGTTGCACGCCCCACCCGCCATGATCCTCTTTGTTGCACATCCCTTGTTGCGCACATCCCTGTTGTGTGCCCTCTGCAGCGAGCCCCCTACTGTGTAGCCCCCTGCTGCGCACCCCCCCCCCCAACCCCCCCCTTCCTATTGCGCACCTTTGTTGCGCGCCTCCTGCTCTCAACCTAGTCTCACAGTCGGCTACCCTTTCTCTGCTCGATAGCCTATCCATGACCCCAAGACAATGTCAAAATCCCATCATGGGCAGCCATAGAGGCGTGTTCTCGGGGCACTATCACTGAGGCCAAGACCAGTGTCTGGAATCCATCAAAGGCTCCTCATTGGGAAGCCATGAAAGGCAGGCTATTCAAACGCCTGAAAACACCCAGGGAGAGAATGTCTTGACTTCGAAGAAGCCTAGGGGCAGAAGATGCCCCATAGAATCTACAATAGCACACTCTAAGCCACCCACACCTTGGAAAACGAAGCCGCTCCCAGTTCACAAACCTACAAAGGAGGAGATAAATGTTTGGATCATGGATTAGGATGGCGTATGGACCAGAGTTTTAGATGCAGAATACCCTGTTGCTCCCATCATCCGTGTGGCCCCTCCGAAGCCTCTGCAAGAGCCCATAGCAGAGGCAGAAGCCACGACACGTGGATATGGATGCCTAATTGAGGAGGAGGACTACGTGATAGAGGAAGCTGAAGGAACCCCATGACTGCTAGGTAGCAAGGTCCATCTCTGTTTTTTGTCAACTTAGGACATACTTCAACTATTTTGTTTTCATATGATAAAATAAGACTGTCTGACTCTATTAAGGGGTTGGTTTCCTCCCAAGAGGTAGCCCCAAACCTATTTTATTTTAAAAACTACCAAGGCAAGGATTGGCTAAGTATTGCTTGCCACTGCCCAAAGCCTCTGTAAAGTTTCTTTTATGATTTCAAAATAGTTTAGCCTAACTTACAAAAAAAAATATACTTATCCGCTACATGACAAAAAAACTTTGTCTTTTATGAACTTTATACAAAGCGCCAACACTTAGGATAAGAATATATATGATCTAAAACATAATGTAACATATTTTATGCCTTTTCATTCTATTTTTTTCCTAAACTAAGTCTTATTTTTCACTAACTAAGGGTGCATTTAAACGTGACAACCCTTGTTATTTTTTCTCTGAAGGGGAAATTGTCCAACCTATATTCTAACCTACTCATTTACCCCATTGAACCAGCTTAAATAATTGGACCAATTTCTTCATCTACCTAGCTATTTTTAGCCAAGTTTAAAAAATTTGGCTAAATATTCTTTAGCATAATAACATAAATTCAAATGTGTTTGACCATGATTATACTGTATGATTCAAACAAAGATCTATGATTGTGGCATTTTAAACAAGCTACACAGAAAATCCTATTTTACTTTCAAAATAAAGCTATTTTTATTCTAGTGGCATTTGAATTTGCATCACTTTCACACTTGTTTTTCCTGTTTTCACAGGGTTATTTTAATCATCATATTTTATTCTTTTATTTCATTTTCTTTTGTTCTATTTTTCTTTTCATATACCCTCTTTTCATTTTTTTAATCTTTATTTGTATCTTTTTTTTTGGAAATCATTTGCAAAATGAAATATTATTTACAATTTGATATGAGTGAGAGAAAATATTCAATCACCTTATGATCATATAAATTATAGGACCCTAACAAATATCTCAACTAAGCTTCTCTAATATGAGAGTTACATGTCCAAAAAGACTTTCAAACGCATCCAAAGGTGGGAGTGTTTCCACTATGCTAGGTGACCGAGTAGAATTAGGTTCTAGTGCTTTGCCCAAATTTCGGTCCTCCATCATATGCTCTGCCGATTGTCCCCTTGAACTAATTCCCCTCTGCACCCCACCACACTAGCGGTGCATGGTCCGCTTGATTAGACACTGGAAAAAATAAAACCAAAGATTCTTCCCCATTGAACTGCAACATGTCACAATGATAATTCCACTTGAGACACAACATCACCCAACTACACCAGACCCATTATTCTGGTTCACAACATTGTCCCAAGTTAAGATTTTATAATCGACCTGTGACCATGTCAACCACCAATAGGGCTTCTCCCCCATGAAAATGAACAATTCCCAACCCATGGACCATGACCTTAACCACAACCATACATGAAACCTTGTTAAATCTCCGAGGCATACACTGAACAACTCATAAAAACACTAAAACCCTTGTATTAGCCACCCCTAAATATGTAACATGGCAATAAAATTTTAGGAACTCCCACCCCTGCCCTATTGGTTCCTACATCCAACAACAATGGAGGTTGGGCTCACACCTCTGAATATACTACCCATACTGCTATCATAACTTTCTTAAATCCCCTTTTTCAGCCAGATACGGAGAACAAATACCAAATACCTCAAAAGGGACAAACCATGCTACAGCTAAGAAAACCTTACCAATGTCCTAAATGAAGGTTTTCATGCCAATTTCTCACAACATACCGTGACCATGCAAAGACTCAACAAGACTATAATTTTCTTTGACCTATAGGGGGTAATCTAATTGAAACCCCTTGTCCCAAAATCCCAATTTTTTTGCCTCTAAGACTTCTTTCCAAATTCACCAATGCTCTAGCCTTCTAGTGCAACATGTCCCTCCTCCATCTTAGGTTCTCATGCCCAAGTTAGCTCAAATATAATTCCAACCTACATAGATGTAATAAATCCTACTCTCCCCTCATCACTACCCATACTAGAACATGAAAAACTAAATACACATCTGAATGAGATACTCTTGTACACCACACGCATCCTCTAGAGAGTTCTCCCCTCACTCAAATGCATGTAGCAATATCACTATGCTTCAAATGAATGTGCCGGTTCGTTTTATGGGGTGGTGAGCCCCCCAAAGTGGTCCCAATGTTACCTCAATCTACCACCCCCATCGAGAATTTGTTCTTTTTTTATTAATAAAAACAAAGTTACAATATAATATATTGAATTTTATTATTTTAACTATTAATTGAAGTAATATTTACATTCATTTATGGACACTACAATATCCCCTCCATAGTGCGCTCAATATTACTTTTAACCTTTATTATTTTTCAATTGAACTAACATGTAAATGTTTACAAAAAAACATTTACACCACTACAATATCACCTCAATACTTGGGTCTGGAGCACCTCTCGGTGCAACCATAACATTATTCATTGTTTTGCCAAAAAAATAATAAGTGCCACAACATTTTCCTATTTCTTGTTAAACTTCTCATTCTTCTTAATTGTATTGATTTCCCAATATCTACTTTTTGACTTAAGAAGTGGTGAAATATGTAGTTTCAGATTAGAGTTAGGATTAACCATAAATGATTAAGATTAATTAAAAAGAAAAATCAAATATATCTCAATATAATTATCAATTATCAATTATATTAATTTTTTTTTCAATCATAAATAATAACTCAGAAAAATTGTTTTTATGTTAATTAATTATATTTAAATTTTATTTTATTTTTAAAATTTTGAAAATAAGCCAAAAAAAGGGAAAAAAAAAACAAAGCAAAAAAAACATTACCATCAATGCCACTAAACACCATGCCTTCATGCTGCCACATTCCATTAAAGTTTTAATGACTTGAAAAAAATATGACAAAATAAACCTGCTTTGTAAAAGAACTAAGAAAAAGGTCATATCTCGTTTTTTAAACGGTGAAGAAAAAATGTGTTCTCCTTTTTTTTTTAAATCGACATTGATGGCTGCTGCTGGCATTGAATGTGAAACATGTGCATGTTATGTTTAAAAACGACAATTTTACTTAATATATACATTTTGTTTAATAAAAAATATGTATATTTTATAATTAAATACAATAAAGGTGTATTGTGTCAAATTTTATTACAGTTTTTTAGTATCGATTTTATAAATTATTTTTTATTTTTATAACCCATCATTTACTTTGATTCTTTTTAAAATTATTTATTAAATTAAATTATTATGTGTATAGATAAATATATTCCAAAATAAAATTTAAAATAATGAAATAAATATATTTGAAAATAAAACTTAAAAGTGGTGTGCTATATTTGAAATATATTCATAAATATCTTAAAAGCTTAAAGAAATATATTTTATAATTTAAGAATTTTTTTTTTTAAATGAAATGAGCCTCCAAGTTATCATTTATATGTTTATAATCTTGTGTCTTTTATTTTGTTTTATATTCATTTAATCAATATATAATATATTTATTATATGGAAAAAAATTTCAAAAAATTTACTCAATTTTAGGTGTTAATTTAAATAAAAATAAAAAAATTGTTTATTTAAATATTTTTATTCATTATTATTTTCTAATTATTTGGAAGTTAAATTAAATTAAAAATTTAATTTTTAATATTTATAAGTCTTTTTAAAATATTTATTTTAAAACATTTTACATTGCATTATCACATTTCTTATATTTTCTTCTTGTAATATTCCTAAATTAGCATGCAGCTAATAAGAATATTAATTTTTCTCTTAATATCTAGTTAGATGAATAAATGGGTAAGGATGCCCATAAATTGCTTAAGTAGGCATAAAATTCCTCTTAATGTGAAAGGGATCATGTTAATAACTAGATCAAACATCCTCATGTGTGAACAGGGTCTAAAATGTGTGAACAAAGTCAAGTTTTACCAAGTCAACAACATTATTATATGAGGAGTGGATCATAAATAAAGACAACTCAGTGTGAATGAAGATCAATCTAGCTAGTCCAAATGAAGACACCTTGGGTGTGAAAAGAGACAATGCATGAAGATCAAGTCAAGGTTGATTAAATCAAAGAGCGTTGTAAATAGATGAGTGGGACTAATGGAGATAGCATAATTTTGGTGGAGGAGTCTTTGCATGGAAGCAACCTCATAATTGGGTGGGACACTTGGTGAGGAAGCTCATCAACTATATAATGGAGGGAAAGGCAGCCATATGGGGCATGATTGAAGATTATATTTTGTATGTGTTCTATTTAGACTTCTTGCATTCTTTGGCTATTTAGCTAAGTTTGTTGCACTGTTTAGTGCAAGGGTTTTCTCATGCGGGAATTCCTCACTTCTTCTTGGAGAACTTCTTTAAGGGATCTAAGAAGAGCATCTTATGCTACATTTTCCACTATCTGATGTTAGGCCAAGCAGTCACCTTTAGCAACAACGTAGTCCCTTGCAGAAACTACGTTATTTCTTAAGGTATTACAGTGGAGGGGTTTAATCCCTTGTATCTTGAGCTAGTTTCCCTAAAGGAGGATCAGCGTTCTTTCTAGAAAGCTAGTAGGAGGAGCTACAACCATTTATTTGCATGATCAACCATTTTTATGCAGAGCTTCAGCGATACAACGTGATTCAGCCATAGATCTGCAACAGATGCTTCTTGTATTTCATGTATATCAAGAAACCCTTACCGGGTCATCTTGGATTTCTGTAAAAGAGGCTAGATCTCTATTTTTGGGCCTTATTGATTAATATAAAGCAGATCTATTTTTTCTCTCATATTTCTGAGTACAAACCTTTAATAAACTGCACTGTCACTTTATGCATTAATTCTGTGTTGTAGTAGTCTTGGGGTTTCAGTGTTTTTGGGTTGTTTTGAGCATGGGAGGCATGTTTATCTATGAAAAAGTGATTTTCTTCTAATTTCCTTACAAATTTGGTTGTTATAATGTCAAATCTAATGGATCCATGGGCTGCATTCATCTGTTAATGCTTATATTTATGAAAAATGTGTTTTCTATGCATGTATTGTTGAATTTCCTATTTGGGAATACTATAGTGAATCGAAGCCCTAATATTGGCTCAGCTTATGTACTACAACCATTATGGAGTCTATTAGTCATCAGTAATTTTTTGCCTTTGTAGATGACTAAATTTCTATCCTAGATTTCTAGAAACAAAATTCATGAATCTTGTGAGTTCTAGAAATCTCACTGCCTTCATTATCCTTAGGATAAATTTTTCATTGTTCTACCACTATATCATGTCATATTCAGCCTATCACTCACAGAAGATCCATATGGTAGGTCATATCAGCAATCACGAATCCATGCCAACTCATAAACATCATGCCTCCATCATTTTCCAAGAATTCATTCCAAGGGCCAAGTCGTTTGCCACACCTAGGGCCATTTTTTCTTAAAAATATGTTTCTAGACAAACAGAGATTAATTTGGAAAACGTGAGAGAGTTTTTTGTCCATCATAGGGTCAAGAAGTAAAAATTCTTTCCATTTTTACACAGGTATCATGGTTTGGGAGAAATTTCAAAGATATAGGTGTCACGGGAGAATTTTTGCACTCCTAGAGTGGCCTTGGGAAAATCAGGTTTTCTCAGAGCTGGAGTGTCCAAATGACTTTTTTGATGATTCAAATGAAAACTAGACTTGAATAGCTTTTGAATGAGATATCATGAGCTCAATTTAGAGTTGTGGAAGGCCTCCAAAAGTTGTCTACACCAGCACTTTGCATTTATGTACCATCACTCAGCACTTTTTGACCAATCATGGGAAAAAGAAACTTTTGAAAAGGCAAATCATCTTCAATCGGGAAAAAAAAAGGTATATTTGGAAGGTAGATAGGTTAATATTTCCAACGAGCTAGCACGAGCCCAATTCCGACATCGGGAAGGCCTCCAAATGCCCTCTGCAAAATGGTGATGCGCTCCTGGGAATTTTTTCCCATATAAATTACACTGGGTGCTACGCTCTTGACACTGTGTTGCCCTCCTGCCACTATGCTGTGCTCTTGCAGCTACTTCAGATGTTGAACGAAGTGTGTTATGCTCCTACCACTGTGTTGTGCTCCTGCCACTGTTTTCTGGCTTCTGCACGAATTCAAGTTCAAGAGTGACCCGACTTTGCCCACAAGGGTTTTTTTTTAGTTTTTCCTTCTGCTGTGGAGGCGCTTCAAGAGGTATTTTAAAATTTTCTTGCATATGCATGGCTTTCTATAGATAAGGCCACTAATAAATTTGAAATTTGGTCCAAAGAAAGCAGTGATGGCCAAGAATAAATTAATGAAGTGGTGGTCGAGAAGAAAGCAGTGATGAAAAAGAAGAAAACTGTGAGGGAAAGGATGATGAAAATGAAGGAAAAAATTGAAGAAGAGGAAGGTGGAAGAGAGGGAGATAGCCAAGAAGAAATTAAAAAAGGCAATGACAAAGTTGAGTGTGTTGATGAAAAAGAAAAACAGAGTTGAAACTAATGAGCCTCATAATGAGAAAGAGAGCCAAAACAGTGAGTCTTATGATGAAGAAAATAACACTAAAAATACATATGAAGACAGTGGGGAGGAGGCATATGAAAGAAATGAAGAAAGCAAAGGTGACAGTGACAAGAATGGAAAAGACAACCAAGAAACAAAGTTTCAAGTTATTTTCCGTGGGAAAGTAAATGATGACAAAGGGCCAAATAATGAAGATAATGAGCAGGGCAGTGAAGGAGAGATCAGCCAAAGGAACTCACCTAGTGAAGAAAGAAAGGACCCTCACAGTGATGTGAAAACTAATGAAGGTACCCAAAACAATGACCCTACAAAAGATGCAAATAGTGATATAAAAGATCAACTTCACAGTGAAAAAATTGGGTCAAATAATGAAGAAGAGGACATTCATGAAGACAAAAATGTACCAAGCAATTATCAAGGCACCTCTTATATTGCAAAGGAGAATGGCTAGGCACTATGATCAAAGAAACCACTTTGCAAGGAAAAAACTCAAAACTGCCCAAAATGAGGGCCCGGCACCAAAAGATGAAAAATACCAAGCTAGGCTTAGTATTTTGGCCCAATATTTTTTACAAGTCTCCAAGGACCCATGAGGCACCTACCTACCAAATTTGAGGCAATTTGGAAAACTTTTTTTTTTTTCCAAATTTGAACCCCTAGGAGCGCAACACCCCCTATGTTGCGCTTTTTCTCAGGGCATCTTCATGAGGAGAGGTTTAAATTTTGGATTCCCCATCACTACAGGAGTATTCTCACCAAATTTCAGCTCAATTGGAGTTTTTTTGACCCCCCAAAAGGGTCAAAAACAATCATTTTTTTCACCTTTTTGCCCACTTTTCTGAGCATGTGTTGCGCTCCTGGAAGTCTTGGCTTTTTCCACTTTTGGGGAAAATTGCAGAGGTCTTATTGAAGAATTAAAGGTATATCTAGAAATTATACTTCCATATATTTCCAACGAGCCATCACAGAGCCTTTTCTCCTTTTCTGACATCAGGAAGGCCTCCAAAACACCACTGTAAAAAGGCCTATTTTGGTGTTGCGCTCCTGGTAGAATTTCAGAGTTCCACACAGTGTGCTGTGCTCCTGTAACTTAATTTTCAGAATGTGTGTTTGGAAAGTTTTCTTAGGAATGTCAGGCCTAAAATTCAATTTTATTTCCTCTTATAGTCGGAAAAGATATTTTATTTAGATATTTTTGTGCCTTGGGCTTTGCAAAGCCTCAAGGACAAGTTAGGATATTTCTCTTTGGCCAATAGGTTTATAGATGCTCTAGTGGGCTCTCATCTCCTCATTTGTTATATAATACATGAGGGTTCATTGTAAACTGTTGGGACTTGATGTGTTATAGAGAAATACATGGTTTATGAGCTTGGAGAAGATATTTGGTTTTATGAAGTGAATGAATGGCTTGTGTGGCTTGATGTTGGAGAGGTTTGCTTGTAGGATTCCATAGCTTGGTGAATGGTGATTTTTTTCTAACTTGTTAGTGTTTTCTTGTCCTCATTGTGTTTCAGTTTGCTTATTTGCTATAGATCAGAAAAGTATAGGTTGAGATATGCTCATGGAAGCACCTCAACCCTCCTGTTTGCTATAGTTTTGATGTTTTCTTCTTTTAGTCATCTTAAGGAATTCTTGATTGCTCCTTAGGCCCACTAAAACTTTTTCTATGTTTCATGAATGATTAGTATGTTAGCTTATAAATATGACTCATGGCATGCCCTGCTTATTTAAATTTTTCAAAAACTTATTGTGAAGCTTTTCTATGGAACACTGATTGATTAGGTTAATACAAAGAGGTCTTGTTTCGATCTTTCCCCTTGCCCATGCTCATTAACTTGTTTCAGAGTTCCCAATAGTTTGATATATGTTCTTTAGGAGTTCCTTCTCCATATATTGAATTGTTTGTTTATCTTATGTGTTTTCTCGAAAAACTGAAGGTGGATTTCTAAATTTAGGAGTTCTAATGCTTCTATGTACCACTGGATTGTTCATCTTGTATGTTTATCAGTTTGAGTATTTTTCATAGATATTAATGGTTTGCCCCACCTCATGAGTTATTGCTTCAAATTATAGATGTATAAGACCTCTTAGTCTTTTCACAAAACTTAATGTTCACCTCATACATCACCTAAAGGATCCATTAACCTTGCTAAATCGGCCCTGCAATACACTCTACTTCATCATTTAGACACCCTAGAATTCATCTGACCCCATAGCCCTATTGATTTGATATTCTCTCATTCCACCTATCCTACTTGATCATCTTACCCCAACCCAAAAAAAATAAACAAACCTACACTTAACAACTAGCCTAAAAACAATCATCAAAGATAACAAGCTCACATCCTTCGCACAATAGAGAGAGCCCTCTCTGAGTCCATGAAGGCTAGGTCCTAGGACTCCAAATATTGGTCTGATATTACCCTGTCATTTGGTTAGCCAATCTGCCAAATCATGGGACACTAACATAATGGCGGTCACGGTGGGACTCTGATCAAGAAACAAACTTAGACTTCTCTAAGCCTTTTAGAAGCCCTTAAGAAAAATATCTTGTGGATTTATCCCACCGCTCACTAACATAATGACGATCACGGTGGGACCTTCTGAGTTCATAACAATCTAAATACCCCTTACGACTCAAGAATCCCTTCATCAAATAGTATCTTATGATTTATAGATACCTCATCACTATCACTAACAAAATGGTGATTATGATGCAACCTCTGATGTCAGTGACAAACTAGGTATCCCTTAGGACTTCACAAACCTTCGTCAAATCATAGAGAACTTAAATGATAGTGTAAGAGTAGAATCTATATTTTTCACCATCTTAGCAAAATGATGACTCAGCCATAGGACACTCTTACATACCTTAAGGGCTACATAAAAGAACTCAGAAAACCCCAAAAACATTTCTAGATTGGCTATTTTTCAGTATTGGTGGTGGACGATAGACAACATATCTTCAAAACAACTAAAAATATCCACCTGGCGACTCCACTAGCCTCCAGTAGGCCTAGTACTCCACTAAGTTCTCATAGATCCCCCGGGAATGCATTGAGCAATCCCAATCATGTTGATGGTGGACAACAAAGTTCAAATCTCCCACCTGGAAACTCCACAACCCTCAATAGACCAAAAGACTCCACTGGTAGAGAACTCTAGATTGGTTGAAAAGATTTAGTAACCCTTTCTGATTTACAACATGGATCCAAGGATACAAATAAGATATGCTCCAATGAGTAGAGATCCTATCCCTAGATTCCCACACAAAATGCCTAAGAAAAATTTGATGAAAAACCTACCTATCTTCCGAGATGAAAAAGTCGATGACCCTTTGTTACATCTCATCAAATTTCATATACGCATATGGAATTTAAAATTTGAATGGCACGAAGACTGCCTCATGAAAATGTTTATGGTAACATTAGAAGGTAAGGCAATTTTGGTTCCTTAATTTCCGCTGGGTAGTCTGCGTCCATGGTTTTGTGCATGGTTTTGCACATGGTTTTGGGGTTCGATGGTTTTTGGCCCCTGGTATTTTTGTAGATCTAGTCAAGGGAACTACGGTTATGTTCTAATCCAGGGTTAATGGATTGGGGTTTATTTATGCTCCGGCATGTATATATATGTGTTGTAACACTAAAAGGAATATAATGAAAAATCAAGCTGGTCGTCCCGATTTGGGATCCAGGGGAAAATCTCTGTGTTTATCCGTTTTATGTTTTATGCTCTTGCTATTGTTTATTTTCTGTTATAAGAATCGTGTGTAGATATTTCTGTTCAGGGTTAAACCTACATTCTGTGCCTGAAATGCCGCTTCAAGGGGACGCCTTTGTTGTTGAGGGTTTTTCGCTCGGGCCTGTGGTAGACCCTGTTCAGTGGGAGATCTGCGGGATCGATTCTTGCGGTGAAAGAAGATGGCGAGCGGCGGAAAGATAGAGATCGAGAAATTTAATGGTCAGAGTTTTGAGTTGTGGAAGCTCAAGATGGAGGATCCGTTGGTGGATAAAGATCAGTGGATCACGGTAGATCCAGGTACTAAACCAACGGAAATGTCAGATGAAGACTGGAAGAAACTGGATCGGAAGGCTAAGAGCACAATACGGTTGTGTGTGTCAGATTCAGTATTGTTGAATGTATCTGGGGAAGCTACGGCGAAGAATTTGTGGGAAAAACTTGGGACTTTGTACCAATCTAAGTCCCTGGTGAATAAGTTGTTCCTGCGGAAAAAGCTGTATAACCTGAGGATGAAGGATGGAGACTCGGTGATAGAGCATCTGAACACCTTCAATACTGTGGTAAGTCAGTTGTCCTCTGTTGATATTAAAATCTTAGATGAAGATAAGTGCATTAGTTTGTTGTGCTCTCTACCAGACTCGTGGGACAGTCTGGTTATTGCAATAGGTAGCAATACAACTACCTTGAACTTTGATGATATTGTCTTAGCCTTGTTGTCGGAGGAAATGAGATGGAGAAATATGGAGGGTCAGAATGGAGATGCCTTATCTGTACGAGGAAGGTCCCAGAACAGAAACAAGAATAAGGTTTCGAGTGGGAGATCTAAATCTAGAGGGAGATCTAAATCTCCTGGAAAGTTTGTAAAGGTGTGCTGGAAATGTGGAAAGGAAGGACACTACAAAAAGGAATGCAAATCTAAAGCTCCTGAGAAAGGAAAGGGATCTGATGAAGCTCCTTCTGCAGAGGCAAAAACCACCTCAGATGAAGGTGGGGATGTGTATTTGGCTTCTTCTTCAAATACACATGTAGATCATGAGTCATGTTTGATTGACTCAGGTGCATCCTTTCACTTCACTCCCCATAGGGAGTGGTTCTGCGAGTATGAGAAATATGATGGTGGTGATGTCTTCCTAGGGGATGATAGGAAGGCCAGAATCGTCGGACGTGGAAAGGTCAAGATGAAGCTGCAAGGTGGGAGGATTAGAACACTTCCCGGTGTTCTGCATATTCCTGCATTGGCCAGAAATCTGATTTCTGTAAGCAAGATGGATGATGCAGGTGTAAAAACAGTGTTCGAGAAAGATGCCTGCAAGATGGTTCGGGGAGCACCGGTATTAATGCGGGGAGTTCGGACTGGAACTCTGTACAAGCTACAAGGTAGCACAGTTATTGATGGGTGTAACAGTTCTGTGGTTCCTGAAAGTGGGACGGAAAGCCTAGCTGTGTCTGGAGAAAAGACCATGCTATGGCATCAAAGGCTTGGACATATTGGAGAGAAGGGCCTTCGGATACTGCATATAAATGGTATGGTAGAAGGTATGTCTAATTGCTCTCTGGATTTCGATTTCTGTGAACATTGTGTATATGGGAAGCAGAATCGGGTGAGTTTTCCTTCTGGTGCTAAGAGGGAAAACAAAATATTAGAACTTGTGCACAGTGATGTGTTTGGACCTGTGTCAGTTCCATCACTAGGAAAATCTGTGTATTATGTTTCATTCATAGATGACTTCTCAAGGAAAACATGGATATATTTCTTGAGGAAGAAATCTGAAGTCTTTGACAAATTTAAAGAATTTAAGGCTCTGGTGGAAAACCAGACAGAGAAGAAGATAAAGGCGTTGAGGACAGATAATGGTGGGGAGTTCTGCAAGAAGGAATTTGAAGAGTTCCGTAAGAAGTGTGGTATAGCACGACAGAAGACTACTCCATACACACCTCAGCAAAATGGAGTTGTAGAAAGAATGAATAGAACACTGATGGAAAAGGCAAGAAGCATGCTCAGTGGTACCGGGTTAGGACAAGAATTCTGGGCAGAGGCAGTGGAGACTGCATGTTACTTAGTTAACAGATCACCTCCATCAGCGTTGGAGGATAAGACCCCACATGAGGTATGGACTGGTAAGAAACCCTCTCTTTCACATCTAAGGGTATTTGGATGTGATGCATATGTACATGTTCCAAAGGATAAAAGGACCAAGTTGGATAATAAATCTAAAAGGTGCATCTTTATTGGGTATAAGGATGGTTTAAAGGGTTACAAGCTTTGGAACCCAGAAACAAGGAAGGTTGTGTACAGCCGAGATGTGGTGTTTAGAGAAGTGAAATATGTTGTTAAACATGAAGTCCTATCAAAGGAACCTGAAAAGATAGAGTTTGAGCTAAAGGAGGATGAATCAGACTCTACAACAGAAGAAGACTTAGAATATGAAGAGCCACAAACTCCAGCTTTGAGAAGATCAGTTCGGGAAAGAAGGCAACCAGAAAGGTATAGTCCATCTGCTTTCTGTTCAGGTTTTGCCTTAACTATAACTGATGATGAACCCAGAACTGTCAGGGAGGCAGTAGATTACGAGGATGGAAAACTCTGGAAGGAGGCCATGGCTGATGAAATGGCATCCTTGCACAAAAACGATGCATGGGATCTAGTGGAGTTTCCGGCTGGAAGGAAGCCCATTGGGAGCAAATGGGTGTTTAAGAAGAAGATGAATGTAGAAGGCAAGGTGGAGAAATACAAAGCTCGGTTGGTAGCGAAAGGTTATTCCCAGGTGCCGGGAATTGATTTTTGTGATATTTTTTCTCCTGTTGCCAAAGTTACTTCTATTAGATTACTTTTATCTGTTGCTGCTGCATTTGATTTTGAGATAGAACAGATGGATGTGAAGACAGCATTTCTTCACGAGGATCTAGAAGAGGAGATCTACATGAAGCAACCTGAAGGTTTTATGGTGAAGGGTAAGAAAGAACTGGTATGCAGGTTGAAGAAGTCTCTGTATGGGTTAAAACAGTTACCAAGGATGTGGTATCAGAAATTTGATACCTATATACGGGGACTTGGCTTCACCAGAAGCAAGGAGGATCACTGTGTTTATTTTAAATTAATTCGTGATCGTGTTATTTATTTGGTCTTGTATGTGGATGATATGTTGTTGATTGGAAATGACAAAGAAATTATCCAAGATTTGAAGACCCAACTGTTCTCCAAATTCGACATGAAGGATCTTGGTGCTGAAAACTATATTTTGGGCATGGAAATTAAGAGAGATCGGGCAAAGAGGAAGCTCTGGTTAAACCAGAGGAAGTATGTCAAGACTATATTGCAGAGGTTCAATATGCAGGATAGTAAACCGGTGAATGTTCCTATTCCTGTAGGTGTAAAGCTGTCTGCTGAACAGTGTCCCAAGACACAAGAAGAAGAGGAGCATATGTCCCGTGTTCCATATGCAAGTGCAGTGGGTAGTCTGATGTATGCAATGGTCTGTACTAGACCAGACATTGCACATGCAGTGGGATTATTGAGCAGGTTTATGTCAAACCCAGGGAAGGAGCATTGGACAGCAGTGAAGCGGGTTTTCAGATATTTACGTGGCACTAGTGATTATGGCTTGTGTTACCAGGGAAGACCAGGATTGGAAAGAATGTTGGACATTCGTGGTTTTGTTGATGCAGACTGGGCCGGAGATCTGGATCAAAGAAGATCTACAAGTGGGTATGTGTTTAGCCTATTTGGAGGCGCAATCAGTTGGATGAGTAAAAGACAGTCTGTAGTGGCTCTTTCAACTACAGAGGCAGAATACATAGCAGCCACTCATGCAAGCAAGGAAGCAGTTTGGTTGCAAAGATTGTGTTCAAGTATGGGGTTGGTACAGCAAGCTATAAGGATAGACTGTGATAGCCAAAGTGCAATTTTCTTGGCTAAGAACCCTTCTTATCATTCAAAGACAAAGCACATTGATGTTCAATATCATTTTGTTAGAGATATGGTTGTGGCCCCCTGTGGAAAGAAAACAACAAGTGGGAGAATGTTGGGTATGTGTTATATTCTTTCCACGACTAAGCACGCGCGGGGGCGTTAGCCCCCCCTTTGCGTTGGGCGCAACAGGGGGGTCACAGGGGGGGCAGTAGCCCCCCCTGTCGGGGTCTAGGGCAGCGCCCCGGCGAAAATTTTGGTTCCTTAATTTCCGTTGGGTAGTCTGCGTCCATGGTTTTGTGCATGGTTTTGCACATGGTTTTGGGGTTCGATGGTTTTCGGCCCCTGGTATTTTTGTAGATCCGGTCAAGGGAACTACAGTTATGTTCTAATCCAGGGTTAATGGATTGGCGTTTATGTATGCTCCGGCATGTATATATATGTGTTGTAACACTAAAAGGAATATAATGAAAAATCAAGCTAGTCGTCCCGATTTAGGATCGAGGGGAAAATCTCTGTGTTTATCTGTTTTATGTCTTATGCTCTCGCTATTGTTTATTTTCTGCTATAAGATTCGTGTGTAGATAATTTCTGTTCAGGGTTAAAACCTACAGTTTGATATATGCTATTTAGGAGTTCCCTCTCCATATATTGAGTTGTTTGTTTATCTTATGTCTTTTCTAAAAAAGGTGAAGGTGAATTTCTAAATTTAGGAGTTCTAATGCTTCTATGTATCACCGAAATGTTCATCTTACATGTTTATCAGTTTGAGTATTGTTTATAGAGATTAATGGTTTTCCCTACCTCATGAGTTATTTCTTTCAGACTATATATGTTTAAGACCTCTTAGTATTTCCCAAACTTAATGTTTACCTCATACATCACCTAAAGGATCCATTAACCTTGCTAAATTGGCCCTGCAATACACTCTGTTTCATCATTTAGACACCCTAGAATTCATTTGACCCCATAGCCCTATTGATTTGATAGCCTCTCATTTCCACCTATGCTACTTAGTCATCTTACCCCAACCCAAAACAAACAAACAAATTACACTTAACAACTAGCCTAAAATCAATCATCCAAAGTGAACAAGTTCACATCCTTCGCATAGTAGAGAGATCCCTCTCTGACTCCAGTAAGGCTAGGTCTTGTGACTCCAAAGACTAGTTTGATGTTACCCTGTCATTTGGTTTAGCCAATCTACCAAATCACGGGACCCCAACATAATGGCGATCACGGTGGGACCCTCTGAGTTCATAACAATCTAAATACCCCTTAGGAATCCAGAATCCCTTCATCAAACAATATCCTATGATTTATAGCTACCTCATCACTATCACTAACACAATAATGATTATGATGCAACCTCTGATGTCAGTGACAAACTAAGTATCCCTTGGGACTTCAGAATCCTTCATAAAATCATAGAGAACTTAACTAATAGCCTAAGAGTAGAATCTAGCTTTTTCACCATCTTAGCAAATTGATGACTCGGCTATAGGACATTCTTACAAACCTTTTCTCTGCATATAGAAACTCAGAAAAACCCCAAAACATTTATAGATTGGCTTTTTTCAGTATTTGTGGTGGACCATAGACAACATATCTTCAAAGCAACTAAAAATATCCACCTAGCGACTCCACTAGCCTCCAATAGGCCTACTACTCCACTAAGTTCTCACAGGCCCCCCTGGGAATGCATTGAGCAATCCCAATCATGCTGATGGTGGACAGAAAAGTTCAAATCTTCCACCTGGCGACTCCACAACCCTCAATAGACCAAAATACTCCACTGGTATAGAACTCTAGACTGGTTGAAAAGATTGAGTGACCCTTTCTGATTTACAACATGGATCCAAGGATACAAAGAAGATATGCTCCACTGAGTAGAGATCATATCCCTGGATTCCCACACAAAATGCCTGAAATAAATTAGACAAAAAACCTACCTATCTTTTGAGATGAAAATGTTGATGACCCCTTGTTACACCTCATCAAATTTCATATACACATATGGAGGTTAAAGGTTGAATGGCATGAGGACTGCCTCATGAAAATGTTTATGGCAACATTAGAAGGTAAGGCGAGAAATAGGTATGAATGGCTAGAACTTGGCATCTTGTTTTCTTTGAAGGATTTCCACAAGGTATTTTATAAACACTATATAGGGCATTGTCCATCTCTATCATTGGCTAACAATTGTTGTGATCAATCTGAAGACCTCATACAACACCTTGTAAACATTGATGAAGATTTAGGAAATTGGCATCCTGAGGATCTATTAGAGGAGATTTATGCTTTTCATACTCAAGATAACTATCTTGATAGCCAAGAAGAGTTGATTGAGGATGAAATCCATCAAAAAGTAAGAGAATATCTACAAGATATCTCTGAATAAGCTGAAACAAATGACAATCCATATGCCCTTTTGTGTAAGGTACAAGAGGACATTCAGCCACAAGATCAACCTCCACAAAATAAAGAAAACAATTGTTTCCCAATCCAAAGAAAACAAAAAATTCCTCCTCCTTTAACCGAAGAAGAGATAGATTAGATGTTAAGAGTACAACCAGCCTCTGAACCTTTGATATAAATAAAATATTCTTGTTTGTTCCACTATTGCCTTACCTACTAAATAAATTGCTCATAAAGAAACAGAGGAACAGATTTCTGTTGAGGTTGTAATACCTCCTCAAGAATACATTCATCCTTATGAGCAGTCACACAAGGAAGAGAAACATCATAGGTGTATCCATAGAAAGAGAAAGACACCTCTGCTTTTAACTAAAGAAGAAAGAAATCAGATCCTAAGCAGCTAGCGAGCATTCAAATTTTTATGTAAAGAAGATATGTCTATATATTCTACTGCTGACCTATCTACTGATGCATTTTCTCATACAGAAACTGTAGAACAGATTGATGCTGATACTAGACTCCCTTCTCAAGAATACATGGTGCCAGAAAATGCTCATACTCATCAAGAGAATGGCTCACTAATAGAAATCAAGTCACTAAATGAGGGCATACCAGGATTTCTTGAAGATGGCATAACATTGCATTCTGAAGTTTCCAAATCAGATAATCATAAAGAGGGAGAAGAAACTCTTTCTCAAAATGATCCCAAGGTTATTCAAGTAAATTAGCGAGTAATCCTAAACGAAGTCTATTTCTCAAATCCTCTAGGCCAGTTATTATTCAAAGACCCTTTTGCTGTTTCCTTAGAGACCTTTAAAGAGGGAGTAAAAAATGCTAGGGACAGTTTGTGGTAGAGATTAAAGAAAATTTGGAGTGCTATTATCCAGAAGAAGACAAAGTGGGAATGGCCTGCCAGCATACCTAAGAGGTGGAACAAAAAGCAATCATCTAGTCACTTACTTGATTGGCTATACTAGAAAAAAGAGTTCACCTAATGAATGTACATCATATGTAAAGTTAGATTAGGATATATAGGCACAAATAAGCTCAGCCTTTGAGAATATTTTAGTTTTAGATTGTTTTGAAAAATGAAAACACAAAAACAGAAAAAAAAAGAAAAAAAAGAGGGCAGATTCAAAAACAAGGTACATCCCCATACCCAAAAAATAGTGATACTGAAAGTGTGCAAGTCTAAATGCCACTATTGGTGCAAAATAATGCATTGTTCAGCTATATAGCTTAATCATGGCTGAACATGTTTTAAAATTATTGTTGATAAGTTAGTGAAAAAGTATGCTGGTCAAAACATTGAAGCTTAACTTGTCAAAGAAAATAGATTAGGAAAGAAAGATATTGGCTCCACATGCTCAAAATAGAACCAAGGAGAAAAACAGGGATGAATAACAAACTATGTATCTTAGCCCTGATTTTTTTGGTCTTATTTTGTACAAAAATAACATTTGTGTGTAGCTTGTTTTTATGCCACAAACCCAAGATAAATCAAATTGTCTAATCCTGATTTAGTCATGTTTTCAATTTCATGTTTTTAGCTTAGTGAATAAATCATGTCAAATAGTTTAACCTTGACAGTTGAATAGAATAGGTAGAGAATCAAAGGATTTCAGTAGCCTAATCTGAACTCTCGGAAGATATGAGTGTAGAAGTAGAT
Source organism: Pinus albicaulis (assembly GCA_034641835.2). Taxonomy (NCBI): domain Eukaryota; kingdom Viridiplantae; phylum Streptophyta; class Pinopsida; order Pinales; family Pinaceae; genus Pinus; species Pinus albicaulis. Next base: position 1,421,952,460 of record CM076579.1, on the reverse strand, counting down.
AGTTTTCTTTCACTTTCAAAATAAAAATGTCAATGGGTTTGCCAGTTCAAGTGCACCCAAGGAAGAAAAAATTTTAGTCAAGTAGGTTGGGTAGGTAAAAGTGAAGTTGAGCTAGTCATGATTTTAGATTTTCAAAATCACTACTTCATGGAAAGCATCAGCAAAAGAAAAAAAGAAAATCTACCCAATGGATGAGGCATTGTTCTTCATAAACCAAGAGATCTAAAATTCTGGACACCTCCTGAAAAGGAGCTGCCCTCACCATGTGGAGCCACTATTAGTCATCAGTAATTTTCACCTGTTTAGATGACTAAATTCTTTGTCTAATATTTCTAGAAACTTAATTCAAGAATCATGTGAGTTCTAGAAATCCCCTCAAAGAGAAATTTTTTCATTATCCCACTTCCTTGTCAAAGCATGGCAAATCTATCACCCAGATAAGATCAAATCCTGAACTAATCTCCCACACTCTCACTATGTTTTCCACCTCTGCCTATAACACTATCTTTTTTTCGCCTAAGCCCTCTACTTTTGCACCTTTTTTCGCCAAGTAAGCCAAACTTTCCTCCTTTCTCACCAAGTGCCTCAAGCAATGGTGTTGTCAAAAATCCCTGTCCAAAATCTCTTTGAAGTAAAAACAAGGTCTTATAATTGTCTAGGATGGTAGTGCATAATAGAATGTCAAAAACCCTGTATCCTCATCCAAACCCTGTTTCAAGTTTTCAGTCAAAAACCTATTCCAAGGAAATTACAAAAATTCAAATAGGGTCACCTAGGTTATGCACTATCATGTTTCTAAATTCAATATTTCCACAAGTATTCAAAGGTGAAATCAAGTGAACACAAGGATGAGGCCATATCACTGGTCAAAGAACATCAAAGACCTCTAAAGGTATCCTCTTCATCAAGTAGTAAGCCTGCAAAGGAGAAATTTACCATGAACAAGCAATTCTGCATGAATGTTTTGTAAATGATAAAACAACAGAACACAGTCAAAGAAGGAGGCCTATAAAAAACTTATAAAGGCATCCATATCTGGTAATAAGACACAAACAGGCTTAAGTTTACAAGGAAGACCAGGATCTCATGATATATTGTTATGAAGTGTTGCCCATCAAAAGGTCTATGCAGGTCCTAAAAACCAATGGCACATAAGCAACTTTGTACATCAATCAAAAAGATCGTTAAAAAGTGGTTTGGCCTCAAGCATGAATCTGGTAGAGGGACATCTACCCTTTTCTTCATTCCTACAAACAAGACCAAAAAGAATTCAGGTTTTCCATGAGGATAGACATCATTAAAAGAGGAGGCATCATCAAAAAATGATGCATCAAAATAAGAGGACCATTCATAGCAAGAGGGAAGCAGCAGGTATGTGTTTAATAGGAATCAAGATGTATGACTTTTTTGACCAAGTAAATAGAGAAAAACTAGGGTTACAAGGGAAAAGGCCTCCTCTACTCCTTCAAGTGCACATGGAAGGACTTCAGGAGCAATTGATGAGTTTGAGAGTTTTCTGAGAACTTAGGAGACAACACTATCTACCTTTTCCCTAAGCAGCCCCAACACCTTGGAGCCTGGAAAAATGGACAAAGATGGTCACATGATGACAAAGAAAGCCTCCTTCATCACAGCAGATGGCTTGAATTTTTTTTAACCAAACTACCTTCCTAAGGTTTGGCAGACAAACACTATACTCCACAAGGTCAAAGGAAGAATGTTTCAAATACAAAATATCAGTCAAAAGGAGGAATTGGAAAAATGAAAAGTTTGCTGTATAGATGATAAAAGTCATAAAACAGGTTCATATTCCAAATTATAAGGGAGAGGCATAGTTTCAGCTCCTTCGGGAAAGGTTTCAAATTGGAAAGAGTCTTAAGAAGCCTCCATCAATGACAAAAGAGCAATGCTTTAATCAAATATGCCACTTACAAGACCAAAACAGGAAAAAATACAATGAGAGGATTAGAAAGGGAAGTTAAACCTTATAAAAGTGGGTTTTTACTTTTTAATTTTTATCAAATGGTTCAAAACAACCCCAGCACAACGTATCTCCACTCCTTTGTTCATTCATGCACACAGTAATGGTTTTTTTCAGAATTTCAGCAAAGTCTTTGGCAAAAATTCTCAAGCGATGCGCTCTTGTAGTAGTGTGTTGTGTGCCTGTCGCCTCTGCCTGTGTATTTTTACATTGTGTGCTGCGCTCCTACCATTATTCTGCATTTTTTGTCAGATTTCAAGTTTAGGTTGTTCGACTCTGCCCACAAGTTTCTTGAGCCATTTCCTCTGCTATGGAGGTGCTTCAAGAGGTATTGTTGATTTTTCCTGCATATACATGTCTTCCTAAAAGATAAGGCCACTAAGAAGTTTCAAATTTGGTTTAGAAAAGGTAAAGGAGTCTTAGAGAAACACTTGGCCTTCACATTGCTAATGCCTTAACCTAGTATACAAAACTCATCATCTCATTTAATCCTTTTCCACATCAATTCACTAGCAGTATCATCCCTTTAAAGATTGTGAGGTAGGGGTAAAAAAAAAATGTTTGAAGAGGAGAATATTAACATTGATGAGTCAAGCCAAAGGCCTAAAAAATTTCCAAAGAAGGGAGGGATGCCAAATATTTTCGAACCTATAAACACTGAAGATCTGATAACCTCCCCTACTATTTTGACATGTTTTCAAGAATTGGGCTGCTATGAATTATGTAAAAAGGTACAAAAGCTCCAAAGTCACCCTCAGTTGACCAAGATATTTGCCCTAAACCTTCATAAATATCAAGTACACCTAGCCGGGGTAAAATTTGAGTTGACTGCCTATGCCATCTCTAGGGCCACTGGAATGCCTTACATAGGAGAAAGGTGGTTTAAACAAAAGTATCTAGACCTGAGTCACTATCGCCCATTCTTGAAACCAAGTTGTCAAGCTGGCTGTAAAACCATGTTCCCCTTCTCTCATCTATTAGACATATATGCTCTCCTGATGAGGATCATCATGAAGTACTTCACCCGTGAGGGTAGGTTCTCCAGATTTTATTCATACCACATAAGGCTCCTCATGCACTTCACCAAAACCAAGCTGCTACACATGCCCTAATATCCTTGCAAAAGTATTGAGAAAATTTCTTCCATCATGCAAAAAATGCCTCCATCCCAAAAAATTTCAAGCCTTTTTCATCATTCCCTCATCAAAGTGATTGTCTCACACCAACTAGAACAACAAGGCATCCCCTTAGAGGTTTTCATCGCCCACGATGATTTCACAAATCCACAGCCCAATTCTCTGCAAAGTCTTCCATCATCATCTCAAAATCCTCCTCACACACCTCCATCACTTTCCACTAACCTTGGTTCATCTTCTTCCCATGAATCATTTCCTCAAATAGACCTTCCTCATCCACCTTCCCCTAAGAAATCAGAAAATGAAGAAAGCGGTGATGGCCAAGAAGAAAGCAGTGATGAAGAAGATGATGAAAATGAAGAAAAAAGTGAAGAAGAGGAAGATGGAAAAAAGGATAATAAAAATGAAGAAAACAGTGAGGGCCAAGAAGAAAGCAGTAATGGCCAAGAAGAAAGTAGTGATGAAAAAGAAGAAAACAGTGAAGGAAAGGATGATGAAAATGAAAGGAAAAGTGAAGTAGAGGAAGGTGACAGAGAGGGAGATAGCCAAGAATAAATTAACAAAGGCAATGGAAAAGATGATTGTGTTGATAAGGAAGAAAACAAAGTTTAAACTAATAAGCCCCATAATGAGAAAAAATGCCAAAATAGTGGGTCTTATGATGAAGAAAATGACAGTGACAAGAATACATATGAAGACAGTGGTGAGGAGGCATATGATGCAAATGAAGAACATAGTGAGGGAGAGGAAGATAAAAAATAAAACAACATTGAGGAGGCTTATGAAAGAAATGAGGAAAGAAAAAATGATGGTGACAAGAATGGCAAAGACAATGAAGAAACAGAGTTTAAAGTTTTTTTCCATAGGCAAGAAAATGATGGCAAAGGGCCAACCAATGAAGGTACCCAAGGCAGTGACCATGAAGAACAAAAAAATAGCAGTAAGGAAGACAAAGAGGGTGATGATAACATGGAAGGAGGTGAAGAGAATGAAGCTGAAAGTAGTGTTACAAATGTAGAGCTTGAAAAAGATGATGAAGGTGTTGAAAATGATGAAGATTATGGGACAAAAACATAGTTTAAAGAAGAAGAAAAGTAGAATGATGATGATCAAGGAGAGGCAACCTTTCAAGGGGAAAACAATCAACTAACCAAAGACAGTCATGGAAATGAATATGTGCCGAACAAGGATCAGAATGCCTCTAACATTGCAAAAACAAAGAGGGACAATCCTAAAGATGTTGATAGTGATGGTGGTATAAAGGATAGTGAGGGTGCTTGTCAAAGGGGTAGCCAAAAACAAGGTAAGGGAGATGCACAAATAGAAATCATCCATGAGAAGCAAAATATTCCTAAGCTCACTAGTGATCAAGCTTTGCAAGGAAAACTTGATACCCCTTACCTTTACCTATCAAAGAGGAGAGAGGCATGTGTTTGCTGCCTCCAAAGAGCAAGGGGCCATGCACTCCTCCTCAACTCCAATGAAAGACAAAGGAAAACAACAAGTGGAAGAGGAAGAGGAAAATCATGAAGAAGAAAAAGAATTTGAGCTCATTCACATAGACAGTGAGGATGAAAATGAGACAAGAGTAGTAAAATCTCTTCTACAAGATCGGAATGCACAGATCAAAGACTTGAAATTTGAGTTAGAGAGGCTTAAGGATCTAATTCACATTTTACAGATGCAGAACAAGCAATTGAGTGGTCAACTGGCCATCTATGAAGCAAGGGTGCTCAAGTATCAAGAAGAGGCTCAAATTTCACAAATGCAGTTGAAGGAATACATGGGCGCCTATGAAGAAAGTGAGGATAAAGAGGGTCAAACTAGAAAGAGACCTACTACCATGGGTCTAAGAAAATCATTAGTCAAGCAAAGAGAGGAAGAATCAGCCCAACTTCTTGCCATGGAAATTGAGCATAACAAGGAAGCATGGCTTGAGAGAGCCAACCTACATCTAGAGGCAAAACTGGAGAAGGCCAACAATGACTTGACTCTTGCAAAGGAGAATTACTAAGCATTATAAACGGAGAAATAAATTTGCAAGGAAAAAGCTCAAAACTACCCAAAATAAGGGCCTGGCACCAAAATATGAACAGGACCGGTATTTTGGCCCAAGTTTCTCTGCAGGTCTCCAATGACCCATGAGGCACCTACCTAACAAATTTGAGGCAATTTGGACAACTTTTTGTTCTTTCCAAATTTTGACCCCTAGGAGCGCAACACCCCCTGTGCTGCACTTTTTCTTAGGGCATATTCATTAGGAGATATTTAAATTTTTGGATTCCCCATCAATAGAGGAGTATGTTCACCAAATTTTAGCTCAATTGGAGTTGTTTTGACCCTCCAAAAGGGTCAAAAACACCCATTTTTCACCTTTCTACCCACTTTTCTGAGCATGTGCTCCGCTCCTGGAAGTCTTGTATTTTTCCACTTTTTGGGCAACTTTCAGATGTCACATTGAAGAAGTAAAGGTATATCTAGAAATTATACTTCCATATCTTTCCAACGAGCCATCACAAAGCCTTTTCCAACATCGGGAAGGCCTGCAAAACACCGCTGCAAAAAGGCCTATTTTGGTGCTGTGCTCTTGGCATAATTTTAGAGTTCCACACAGTGTGCTGCGCTCCTATAACTGAGTGGAGAAAATGTGCGTTTGGCAAGTTTTATTTGGAATGTTATACCTAAAAGTCATTTTTATTTCCTCTTATAGTCGGAAAAGATATTTTATTGGATATTTTTGTGCCTTGGGCTTCGCAAAGCTTCAAGGACAAGTTAGGATATTTCTCTTTGGCCAATAGGCTTCTAGAAGCTCTAGTAGGCTCTCTTCTCCTCATTTTTTATATAAGACATGAGGATTCATTGTAATCAGGGGGTACTTTATGTGTTTAAGAGAAATACATGGTTTTATGATCGTGTACAAGATATTGGTTTTATGAAGTGAATGAATGGCTTATGTGGCTTGATGTTGGAGAAGCTTGCTTGCAGGATTCTGTTGCTTGGTGAATGGTGAGGTTTTTCTAACTTGTTAATGTTTTTTTGTCCTCATTTTGTTTGATTCTACTTTTTTTCTATAGATAAGAAAAGTATAGGTTGAGATATGCTCATGGAAGCACCTTAAACCTCCTGTTTGGTATAGTTTTGATGTTTTCTTCTTTTAGTTCATCTTAAGGAATTCTTGACTGCTCCTTAGGTTCACTAAAACTTGTTATTTGTTTCATGAATGATTAGTATGTTAGCTTATAAATATGATTCATGGTATGCCCTACTTATTTAAAGTTTTCAAAACCTTATTGTGAAGCTTTTCTATGTAATACTGATTGATTAGGTTAAGACAAAGAGGTCTTGTTTCGATCTTGCCATTTTCCCATGCTCACCAACTTGTTTTAGAGTTCCTGATAGTTTGATATATGTTTTTTAGGAGTTCCCTCTCCATATATTGAGTTTTTTGTTTATCTTATTTGTTTTATCAAAAAGATGAAGGTGAATTTCTACAGTTAGGAGTTCTAATGCTTCTATGTATCACCAGAGTGTTCATCTTACATGTTTATTAGTTTGAGTATTGTTCATAGAGATTAATGGTTTGCTCTACCTCATGAGTTATTGATTTCAGACTATATATGTTTAAGATCTCTTAGTTTTTCCCAAACTTAATGTTCACCTCATACATCACCTAAAGGATCCATTAACCTTGCTAAATCGGCCCTGCAATACACTCTGCTTCATCATTTAAACACCCTAGACTTCATCTGACCCTCTAGCCCTATTGATTTGACAGTATCTCATTTCTACCTATCCTACTTAGTGATATTACCCCAACCCAAAATGAACAAACAAATTACACTTAACAACTAGCCTAAAATCAATCATCCAAAGCGAACAAGTTCACATCCTTCGCATAGTATAGAGAGCCCTCTTTGAGTCTAGGAAGGCTAGGTCCAGGACTCCAAAGACTGGTCTTATGTTACCCTGTCATTTGGTTTAGCCAATATGCCAAATCACGAGACCCCAACGAAGCTATGAAGGTTCCTCTCTCAAGAGAGAAAAAATACAAAGGATCTCTTAATGATGATGTGGTCTTCTCCGATAATAATGAGAAGAAAGAAGAATATTTGGAAGGAGATACCAGCGTTGTAGCACCAAGAGGAGATCCACCGCCACCTGGAGATGGAAATAGGGCAATTTATCCAACTAAAGGAGCCCTTGCATCCTTGCGGGGAGTTCCAAAGAATCTAAATTTGGGAGACTGAGGCACAGTCTAGGAGCAACATGTGTCAGTATTGATTGACAGTGGGGCTACCGAAAATTTTATTGATACACAACTAGTGCCGTAGGGATAAATACCCACCAATGATTCAGAAGGATTTTCAGTTTTGGTCCCAGGGACTAAGAAGTGGAGGAAGTGTGTTTCGACATTGACTATAACTTTGGGGACATACACCCTAGGGAAGGTCACTATAGATTAGGAGGCCTTGTAGATGGCATGGATAGATAAGAAGAGCGGTAATCTTTAAAAGATCAGGGGCATGCACACCTATCCACCTCAAAAATCCTCTTCCCATAAGAGGGAGACTGATTTGCATAGAGGAAGCCAAGACAAATCATCCCACTCAGATATGTAGTTTACTTTAGACCATGATGTTATATTATTTGGAGACATTCCACTAGGAAGGCCCCCAGATTGGAAGATGGTAAAAGATTTCTCACAACAAGTGACACCACTCATAGATAAGGCTAAGAGGAGAGCCTTGTATGGGACTAGCATAACGCAGAGGGACTTTGAATGGCTCAAGGAGGAGATGAATATTTGTTTGGTATCGGTATTACTAAATTTCACCAAGACTTTTGCACTGAAAGGTGATGCTTTAGGAGTGGATGAAGACACAAGCATGGTGCAAGAGGGCTATTATGTAGCCTTTCAGAGTCAGAAGATACTTCCAAATTGGAAGGAGTCTTCCATATATGGTAGAGTGTTGCTAGCCTTCATACATGAATTGGCCAAACTCAGAGGGTTTTGGATGGGAAATAGCTTCCATGTGAAGGTTGACCACCATGAACTTCAATCTTTCCTTGAGTAGAAATAGCTGCAAGGGAGAGAGCACAAGTGAGATAGTAAAATTATGGCATGCGGCTATGGAAAAGAGGGAATGAAGTAGGTGATAGGTGCCTTATCAAAGGGTTCATTAGCACTATCATTAATGAGGAGGGACCCATATTGGGAGTCCCAACTAATGGTGGAGTATTCCAAGAACCACTTCACATGTGAGGTGCTTGATGGATAGGTGACTGATGAGAGGTATAGAGTGATGGATAGATTCATCTATTAATGCGATCAGATCCTCTTGACTAGAGATTCTAAGCTCAAGGAGAATGTTCTACATGTAGCACAAAATTCGCTCCTTCCCAGTCACCCAGATTTCATAAGGACATACCAGTCCATTTGGGGGAGATTCTCATGGGAGGGTCTCAAGGAGGATATGTGTTAGGTCCCTATATTACTAGTATAGTCCCTTATTGTTGTTAGTGTAACCCCCTTATTGTTATTATTGTACCCTTGTAACCCCCATATTGTTATTATTGTGCCCTTAAATTATTATTGTTAGGTCGGCTAGGATTACATTGTGGCCCCACTAGGATTTCATTATGGACCCATGGACTCCAATATATAGAAAGGAGGTTTTGTAATTTGTATCATCCAAGAATTTTTCATTCATGTAATGTATTAGAGGTTTCCGCCTCGAAATGTATTATTTCTAAGGCGTTGATATCTCTTTTCTTCTATTTTTGGAGTTGGTTTCATAACATTTGGTATCAGAGCTTTGGATTCTAGGGTTTTCACTGCTCCAAACCGGTCATCGTGGAATTTTCACTATAATGTTTTTTCTATGAAGCTTAAGAAGCTAAAATTTTTAGAATGTGAAGCCGAAATCTTGAGGAATAGTGTCACAAAATTTCAGAGCTTGGTTCGCAATATTTTCGGAGATATGATCTATGGAAGTTAGGGCTTTTTGCAAGCTCCTTAATTTAACCGAAACAAGTCATCACTACATTTGCGCTATAATTAGTTTTCTATGAAGTTTCAAAAGCTGAAATTTTTAGAGAGCGAAGCCAAAATCCTAAGGAACATATTCATACAATTTTAGAGCTTGGTTCGCAATATTTTTGGAGATATGGTCTGTGGAAGTTAGGTCTTTTTCAGGCTCCCGAATTTCATCTCAAAGAGGTTATTGTGGGAAAATCTTCATAACTCTCTCTCTGGGCATCGGATTGGAATGATGTAAAAATTGGCCGCAAGTACATGGATTGTAGTTTCTTTTATATCAATTTCAAAGCCAAAGGAAGAAGCATTGACATGTGTCAAGTCGTACAAGTTTTCTCTACTAAACCAGTCCATAATTGGGTCATTGTGGGAGATTGGACATAACTTTGTCTTGAAGAATCCAAATCAGGTCAGACCTGTGATAATTGAAAGAAGCTTTAGAGGGATACTACACGGCCAAATTTCAAATATTGAGGATCTACAATTATAGATATAATTCAATTTCAATATAGAGCTCCTCAAAAGCAAGTAAAAGGTGTGTATATTTTTTTTCCCGAATTGCATAAATCTTGTTTGAAGAATCAAGTTGAATTGATTCCAAGGGTATATTGTAGAATATATATCAGTATTAGATTCTAAAATGGCCCCTAAAAATAATTCAACACCCATTAAGCCTATAGAATGCTCTATTATGACTCATGAAGACGAAGAATGGCAACATGACATATCAAATTTACAAGAGCAAGTGCAACAAATTTCGCTCTCGCAAAGAGCAACAAAAAATGACATGTAAGTTTTGAAGAAAGGTTTGGAAACTAAGATGGATGGTTTGAATAAAGGCGTGGAATCTAAGATGGATGGTTTGAAGAATGGCATGGAAGCTGACATGGAATCTAAGATGAATGACATGGAAGCTAAGATCGATGAAACAATGGAAAACATGAAGAATGATCTAAAAGCAGACATGGAAGGTTTGAAAAAGTTGATACAAAAAATGTTTCCCACTGGTGAAAAGATAGTAGAGGAAACTCATGATGAGAACAAAATAAATTCTAATTGTGATTTCATAAACTCTAATGTTGGCGGGAAGAACCACCATATTCCAAAAATGGATATGAGGAATTTTGATGGAAAGGATCCTATAACATGGATACTACAGATGGAGTAATATTTTGATCTCAATAATGTGAAAAACACACAAAAGGTACACATTGCAACTTTACATTTAGAACAAAATACATTTTTTTGGTATCAATGGCTTTTCTTCCGTAAAAAAATTGTCACTTGGTCAATTTTTACGGAGGAAATGATAGCATATTATGAGGATACAAAGAGAAACACCTTCTTTAGCCAATTGATAAATCTCAAACAAAAGGGTTTAGTGGGGGAGCACATTGAGGACTTCCAAAAATTGAATATAAGGGTAACTGATATTCCAGAGGAACATAAGATTGATCTCTTCATAGGCACTTTAAAGGATAACATCCAACATGAAGTTCACATTTTGGAACTTGATTCATTGGAGAAGGCATTCAGGTTGGCAAGAAAAATTGAATGTAAAATTATGGTGACAAGGAAGCCTACTACTCACTTCTGTAAAGAGGAAAGTGTTGCTACTCCTAGATTTCAACAACCTACAAGGTTGACACCACAACAATTGGAAGAAAAAATAGCAGAAGGGCTTTGCTACAGTTGTGATAGAAAATACACTAAAGGTCATAAGTGTGCTAAGAAGAAATTATTTTACATAGATTGTGAAGAGGAAGAAGAAAATGAACAAGAAGAGGATATACACCAGGAACCAACCCTAGAATAGGAAGAAATGAGTCCAACCATATCATGTAATGCATTGGTAGGACTTACCACTCCTCAAACTCTGAATATAGAAGGACATATCAAGAAGAAAAAGGTAATAGTGTTGATTGATTCAGGTAGTACCCATAATTTTATTCACTGTAAGGTAGCCAAGGAATTGAATTGTTTCCTATACCCAGCACTAGAATGTCAAGTGATGGTTGCAAATGGAGGAACTATAAATTGCTCCAGAAAATGCCATAATATCAATCTAACCATGGGGAAATATGTATTGAATTATTTCCATTCCTATGGGAGGTGTTGATATTGTACTAGGTGTACAATGGTTACAATATTTGGGGACGATAACTTCTAATTTTCAAGAACTTTTCTTGAAATTTTTTCAGAACGAAAGGAAGTTGAATTACAGGGTATTGCAGGGAAGACAGAAATATAATAAGCTCTAATGTCATGACAAAGCTTCTAAAGAAATAACAACGAGGCATAATTGCACAATTATGCTCACTAGAAGTTTCAACATCAAAATCATTTATTTTTGCAGATCTTCAAAAAGTCTTGGACAATCATTCCAAGGTTTTTGAAACTCCCAAAGGACTCCCACATATTCGTGATCATGATCATGCTATTAATTTGATTCCAGGAGGCGTTCCTCCAAACATCAGGCCTTATAGATATCCTTATGTCCAAAAGAGCGACATTGAACATATGATTGCAGAAATGTTAGAGGTGGGTATAATTCAACCTAGTCAAAGTTCTTTCTCTACTCCTGTAGTATTGGTACACAATAAGGATGGATCATGGCGCATGTGTTCCGATTATAGGGAGCTCAAAAAGCTCACCATTAAAGATAAATTTCCCATTCTTGTGATTGATGAATTATTGGATGAATTACATGGAACAATTTATTTTACCAAGTTGGATCTTCATTCATGAAATCATCAAATTAGAATGAAGACTAAAGATATTCCAAAAACATCATTTGAACTCATGAGGGTCATTATGAATTTTTGGGCATGCCTTTTGGCCTTACCTACCCAATTTTACATTTCAAGGGTTGATGATTTCCATTTTCAAACCCTTCCTTAGAAAATTTGTGTTTGTATTTTTTGATGATATACTAATCTACAGGAGGTCTTGAAAGGATCATGTTCAACATGTTGATAGGGTGCTCAAAATTTTGGAGGACAAACAATTATATGCAAAAACCTCCAAATGTTTCTTTGGAGTCCAAGAGGTTGAATTTATGGGTCATATTGTATCTCACGAGGGTTTTAAGGTAGACCCTAACAAAATTAAAGCCATTAAGGAATGTAAAGTCCCCACAACCATAAAGCAGTTGCGAGGATTTCTCGAGTTAACAGGGTATTATCGCAAGTTTGTTAAGAATTATGGGAGAATAGCAGTACCTCTAACAAAATTATTGAAGAAAGATGCATTTTCATGGACTCCTGAAGCAACTAAGGCCTTTGAACATCTTAAAGAGGCAATGTGCCTAGCACCAGTCTTAGCTACACTAGACTTCACAAAAACCTTTATTATGGAATGTGATTCCTTAGGAAATGGAATTGGTGTTGTTTTAATGCAATAAGGAAGACCCATTGCTTTTGAAAGTCGTCCAATCAAAGGAAAGTATTTACAAAAGCCTATTTATGAGAAGGAAATTTTAGCAATACTGCATGCACTAAATAAATTGAGAACTTATCTAATGGGAAGACACTTCAAGGTAAAAATTGATCATGATAGTCTTAAACACTTTTTGGAACTGTTGAAGCCCCGAAAATCGGGTCTACAACAAGGGGGATACCCACCCGGTCCGGACCTTGGTTGGCAGCTCCTTTTCCATTTGGTATAGTGGGTCCAACTGGGGATAATGGGACCAATTTCCCAATATATGTGTGTGTGTTGAGAATTGATATTTCCTTTATAAAATTTCCTAAGTGAAATGCTTTTATTCTAATTCTAATCTATAACATGCAATTGTATTCTAATAAATAGAAATATCTGATTCTAAACTAACCCGGGATGTAGTCTTTCCATTATGCGATCTAAAATGATTTCAAATAACAATTGGTAATAAAGATCATTCAACTGTTATAAGAAAATAATTCAATAAATATAAACCACTTCGTATAAAAAGTTAAGCGAAACAGTTGTGAAAAACATATCGCATAATAAGCTACTCATATATTAAGCATAAACAAATAGCTATCACCGTACAAAAGTGCCAAATGATAATTCAAGCATTCAAGCATTAATACATAAACAACTGAACATAAATTTCACTTTAACACAGAGGCAGAAATAGTTACGAGATAAAAGTACCATTTATAACTAGTTCTACTCATGAGCTTCACGCAATAATGACTTATCTCTTCTTAATCCAACATCCACTAAGAGTACAAAAGTGAAACATCAGTAGTAGATATTAAACGCAGATATCAATAAACCCTATTCCATTAATTCATCAAAACCTCCTCGGAGGGTGCAAAAGTTCATGTTCTGAAGACAAGTTTTTGACAAATTTCAGGACCCTTCTCTAAATGCATGAGAAGGGTTTAAATACTACTAACTAAATCTAAAAATAATTTATTACAAAAATGTAGGATACGGTTTAAATGACCATCCTCTTTTTAGGCAAAAATAAAGCAAAATTAATACTAAATCTAAAATTAAAACTAACAACTAACTACTTGTGAATCTGTTCTTTGAAATTGCAAGTGTTCAACATTTGTTTGAGAAGAGTTGGCTGGCCGACTTCTAACTTTAATTGTCCCGTGAAAACGGAATCGGCAAGAGCTGGCGCCATCTTTTCGGTAGAATTGATGATACATTTGAGAGTCATGCACTGGTTGTGTGGTTTTACCAAACACGCCCAGTAAGAATCCCAATTCAACTTAGTTAACCTTTTAATCGATTCTGCCTTTTCTTGAGCCTTCTGTCTCCAGTCTGTCTATAGTTGCTGTGCTTTCGGTAGATACCTTAGAGTAGTTTCTAAGATCAAATTTTCCTTGTGCAAATTTTCATTTATGCAATCAATAACATTATTTGCTGCTGTGGCTGCTTCTTCTGCCGCTTGCTCTGCTTTCCTGATTTGTGCATCCCAATTATTAAAGAGTATTTCTTTGTGATTTTCATTGATTATTGGTGCATCTGCTCCTTTCCCCTCCTCTGTTTCTTGCCAAGCCAAATATTCAGTAACTCTTTTATCAGTTAAATCATAATCATGTCGTAATTCTATGACATGATTAGTGATTTTATCACTTTCTTCACAATAAGTGTTCCACTGTAATATTCTTTGGCATAATATTTCCTGTTGCTGCAGTAGTTGGTCATTTAAGGAAATGGACTCTGGGGTTCTCTTCCTCAAGTATATTATACATTCTTTCCCAAGTAGTAATACCATCATCTTTGTTACACGCGGTGTCTATATACAAGGGCGTCATTTCTTTGTCTTCAGAATTTAGAGTCTTGTCTTTCTTTCCCATAATACCCTGAATATTGCTTTGTATAGTTCTCTGTTCTTCGCTCCTGCAGTTTACGAATTAAGTGATAATAATGATAAGAAAAAGGTGACGGGAAAGTTTTAAATGCTGAATACGTATAAAATATACCACCTTACGTGAAATAGCTCTTTGATCAGAACGAAACCATATTTCATTAATGATTGACAACCAATTCATTGATTAACATTAAAGCGCATAACCAGGTCTTAGTTTATGGAAATATTTTTTTTCGTATAATGAGCCTTAAATATCTGCGATAAGGCAATCTGCGATTTTCTTCGCAATATCGCAAAATAGCTGGATTGCAGCAAATGACAAATCTTCGTTAATGTGTTTTTCTGCGAAATGCGATTTGCAATATATGCCATCACATATCGACGGTTTTGAGATTTTCAGCGTAACATATGACATTTGAAGCATGCGATGCGATGAATGTTCTTTTAATGCATAGTTTCGTATCACGATCTTGCAATCTTAGAATTCCGCTTGTAAGGAGGTATTCATTACTTTCATGCAATGCGATATTTCTTTAAAGAATGATTTTATTCTATCCTATCATAAAACTTAAGTTTTTAGATTTTTCAAGGGATATTCTCCTAAGTTTATGATAGTAAGTTTTATTGAAAAAGGAAATACAAACACTAATCGACTTTTTAAATTTTTTGACTAAGGGTCCCCATTTATTTAGTATTAGTGATAATACTAAATAAAAAGGGGGGTTGTTGCTGGTCACAACAGGAACAAATACTATCCTCACAAGAGCAGCAAAAATGGGTCACAAAGATGTTGGGTTATGACTTTGAAGTAATCTACAAAATAGGGAAGCTAAATGTTGTTGCAGATGCACTCTCAAGAAAGAATGAATAGGTATGTTAGTCATCAATAATTTTGATCTTATCTAAATATGACTAAGTTGACAATCTCAGATTTCTAGAAACAATATATGTAGAAACATTGTGAGTTCTAGAAATGTCACTACCTTCATTATCCTAAGTCTATCAATTAATTGAAAATCTTCACTCAAATCCTCCAAGTTATCCTTCCATCTCAAAAAGAAACTGCTTTCAGGCTATATTCCCCATTTTTCACCTCCATCTCCTTTGCCAAATTTTCACTCATTTACACCTATCCCAACAGTCATTTTCCCCTTCAAGAGGGGCTTCTTCCTCTTCATTTACCCTCCATTCCCTCTAAAAAACCTTAAACTTTGTAAAAACTCTCTTACTTGGTTTAAAACACCCTTTTTTCACCTTACCGAAACTCTAAAAAGGCTTAAAAAGCCCTCTTTTTAAGCCTATCTTTTCCGCCCATTTAAAGATTGGTCTTACGCTCCTGCGGGCTTAAACCCTCCAACCTTTTTCATATGACCTAAGACCCGCAACCACCCGCTTAAAGGCCTAAGTCCCTGGTCTCAGTCTTCCTCCACGGGACCTTATCTCCACGCCTTCTTAAGCTCTCTCCACCATTTCCCCCCCTACCATCCATTCTCTCACCCATTCATTCCTCATCACCCCCGCGATGAAATCCTGATCGTCGATATCATTAATCCAACGGTGATTGTTGATCCTCAATTTCTAAGCCCCACCTGATAGCCTTTCCGCAACACAATAAATCTTCTTACGTCAACACCTGGTCCCACCGCCGAGCACTTTCTCCCATCGCGTCGAGTCTCCACCGTTGATCTGGCTCCCCCAGATCCAACGGTTCACGACACATTTCGTGTAGTTTGTAGCACAAAGTTTTAACGAGCCGCTTCCACACAAAATAAGCGATATCACCTAGGACAGGTGTCGACCATTCTATGGCATCACGTCCATATGAGCAGAAACTTCTTGCCACCTATTTCCAACGTGAAAACCACCAGTTTTCTGCAAAACCAACCCTCCCTGTTTTCGCGCCCTGATTCAAAAAATTTCCTTCGTCTGCCTCATTCCGCCATGAAATTCCCCTCTACACGTATTTCTCTCTCTGCAATTGCTCCCGAACCCTCCATGAACCCTGAAATGTAGTATTAACCAAAGAGCGCAGGTTTTATTAATTTCGTGTTTTATTGTGCAGGTTTTAATGGCGGCCCTAAGTTAAAAGATCATCCCACAGTCAGAGTTTAAGGTGACAAGGCCTTGGATGACGATCCAAAAAGGCCTGTAAAGCAAAAGAAAAATGGAATTAAGGGGTTTAATCTGAAGGTTGGAATGATGAATCATGACCATCAGTTTAATCAATAAACCCTCTAGTGTAGCAAAAGGAGCCCCCTGCACACAGTAAAACAGAGACAAAGAAAATTAATGAAGTTTAGAGACCGAAAGAAGAAGACAAAAGATTAAAACTTAAATGAATATTAAAGGATAAAACAAAGTTAAAGACAGTGAATAAAGGTTTAAAGAAATCAGTAAAAAAATAAAGAAAGCATGATGAATTATGAGGGCCAAAAGCATAATCAGACTTTAAACGCAGTTTAATGATGAAATGAAGGAAACTTAGGCTAAAGTAGCCTCAAATACATCAACCAAGGGCAGTTATTCACTCGGAAAACCAACTGACACATTTGGCCTACTTTATACCTGCAAAGACTAATTAAACAAATATTACACTAAAAATATATATTTAAAACTATCAAGACAGTTATCGTAAAGATAAGGATAAGCCTTAAAAGTCAATATTTTCTTCTATCTTTCTCTCAGAAGTTAAGACAGAGTTATTGAAGTAGAGAAGTAGTTGAACATTTCCTACCGTACTCCTTGCATGGTTTTCAAGGTTAGGAATGTATTTACTCTGTAGTTAATGACTCTCAAACCCTATATCAGTTCCACCTCCTCATTTGCAGTATAAATACTACATTGGAACCCATTGTATTGTTGGCATTTGATGACTCTTTGAAATAATAGACATCTTGTTGAAATTGAAAGGAAATTGATGTTTTGGAACTTGTGAATGTCTTGACCTATTTGTTGATGGAGAAGGCTCTATCATTGGATCCCTGAGCTTGGCTGTTGGTGAAGTACTCTAAATCTGTTATTATTATTTCCTGTCTCATTATGTTTCATCATTCTCTGTTGCAGTAGAGTAAACGTTTTAGGCTAAGAAATGTCTTTTGAAAGCACCTTAGTTCTGTTTACTCTTCATTTCATTAATGTTTTCCTTTGCTAAGATATTCTAGAGAATTCTTAATTTCTCTCTAGAACCCTTATGCTTGTTTATTTCTAAAATAAGTTTAATATAGTTGGTCTCAAGAATGATTTATGGTTTTCCCTGCTTACTTGTTGCCACTTAAAAACTGTTTCTCAAGTCTCCCTTCAAAGTACCATTGTTCAAAGTCTGCCAAAGAGGTTTTTTTCCGATCATACCTATTAGCCCCCTAATTTTCTCTCTTTTTTCCATTTTCCCCTTCCTAAATCATAACCATTTATCTCTGTTTTACCTCTTTTATGCACCCTCATCTTGCACTAGTCCAAGAATGATGACATATTTCGTATAAACTTTATTTTTCATATTTTTAATTCAACTTAGCATTTATTAATTATTTATTACATGATTTCTTTCTTTTAATCACTCTTTTTAACTTATCGATATCTCAAATTTTTATTTGGTAGTTAGAGTACTTACTGTGACTGCTGATCCTAGTGCAGGATCGAATCTTGCACCATTTCCAGCACAACAAATCCTTGCAGCAGATCCAGACCTCCTTGATCACTACCTTGTTTTGAGTTGCTTCAGCCATGACAGCAAGAGTGATCCAAAGGCAGCTGAGACTGAATCTGTGAAGGGCGAAAGCTGGAGATTAGCTACAGCCAGTTTTGCTAACTGTCTAATTTTGAAGACCGAAATGCTAAATTATGTGTTTGGTTATGTAATCGGTTAAATGATCTATTTTGGCCTTTGGACAAAGATCTATATAATGTAGAATGTAAATAGGACTAAGGAGCTAAGTTTTAATAGCATAAGAGAATATAAACACAGCCAGAGAGGCGGTAGCAGGTTATTGTATTTTGTTATCACCCAAATCTGGGTTGGATGATGTATTAATGTATGCACTTGCCTCAGTGAATTAATAAAAGGGAGCTCTGCCTCATGTTTCATAAATTTTGTTGTTGTATTTGAGCTGATGAATTGATTAAAGTACTGAGTAGCGTTTCTTCTTAGAAGGGAAACATGCTGGTTGGCTAGGGCCCAACCAACCCAACATGTTTACCCCATTTTCTGTTTTCTTGTAATTTTTGTTTACATTGTCAAGTGTGATTTAATCTCAAGCACATGTATTCATGTCTGAGTGCAAGCGGATCCGTTGTGTGAAGTAGATAAATTTCCTTTTCCTGCAATTTATTTTCTTGCACTTGATTTCAGATTGGTTTTCCTCCACCTGGTCCAAGCAGGAGAAATAACCCTGCACCGGTTCACGTTGGTGTGATATATCTTTTTTCTGCAATTTTGTTTTGATTGGTTTCCCTCTGCCTGGTACAAGCAGGATAAATGAACCTGCACCAGTGCACGTTGGTGTGATATATATTTTCTGCAATATTGGTTTTCCCCGCCTGGTCCAAGCAGGAGGAATGAACCTGCACCAGTGCACGTAGGTGTGATGCAGCAAGCTTTCTTAGTCTACTTCCTGCAATCCTCTTTCTTTCATTAAATTATTATGGAAGGATAAATATATATTGATTGTTTATTTATTCCTGCACTCTGTTCAGAGTAGAAACATTCACTTTCTATGTGTGCATTTGATTTAACAATATAATAGCACTTGCAATAATTAAACACTCATTTTAGGAATTAAAAGCTAAGTGTAGGAAGCTCTGATCCAGTGCAAGAACTAGTTTCTTGCCACGGGATCTGAGTGCTTTGAACCTAGAAAAGTTCAAGCTCTTGCATGAAGTAAAAAAACCTTTAGTAAAGACACCATTTATACTTTCTGCATAAATATCTAACCCTGCACTAGTGCAAGCAGGTTGCGATAGTGCAGGACAGATTAGCACAGGAAGGAAATCTATAAAGAAGCAGATTTAAGGGCCCATCTGATGAGACTGCTAAGTGTCTCTGCTAAAGAAAAACACACACTCAGTAGTTAAACAATAATTAGCTAGAATGATTTCCTTTTATCTTTAATTCCCTCCTGCAAATGCATTCTTTCTTGTTCTAGACTTAGATGATTTATTATGGTTCAAGTTGCCTTTTTCTCTTTTTAATTTGATTCTGCAATATTTCCTTTAAAGAAAGTAGGGATTTACATTTGGAAGATTCATACCATCTCTGGCATTGCATATGCTTCGTTTCTAAGATTATGGATCCCTTGGGTTAACAAATTAAGTGTTGAAAAGTTTGCTTAAGTGTAATCCTGCACCCAACATTTTGGCGTCGTTGCCAGGGAGGCGATTGGATTTGGTAAGAAATTTTTTATTATACAATAGAGGTAATCTTTCCTTTATTTTTGCAGCGTTGTTTGGAAAATATTCTTTGAAGGAATTTTACTGGTGTTAATTGATTTCTGATAGCATTTCTTTACTAGAAGTTGTTTTTTATTTTTATTTTCTTGAAATGAATGCCTAGAAAAGGTAAGGGTTCAAAGCCCACTAAGGGCCAAAAGAATTTTGAAAATAATTTTCATATTGGGTTTCCTTCTATAAGCAGGAAGCCCAATCCAATTCAATCCCATCATGCATGAACAATCCACCTGGATTCTGGTAACAACAGCTCAGGTGTGGATCAGCCCATTGAGAGCGGTACAAGTAAAAGGGAAACAATGGTGGACCATGAAGATCATTTGGAAGGGACTGGTGAAAACCAGGTAAGTAGAGAACAATCCACTTTTGTGTTTCCAATTGTGGATCCTGATACTGTGGCGCAAATGAATAATATTCCACCATCAGCTCTCCCTCATTTCCATGGAAAAGTTCATGAAGATCCTGACTCTTTTCTATTTGAGTTTGATATTCTGTGTAGAAGTTATGATTATTCAACTGACGCTCAAAAGTTAAGATTATTTTTTGTTACTCTCAAGGACTCACCTCTACGCTAGTTTATGAGGTTAGGAGGAAACACTATAAACTCTTGGGATCAGATGAAGAGAGTGTTTTTTTCTAAATATCAAAAATATTGCAAAACTCGGGACATGCAGGATGAGAATTTTACAATCATACAGGATGATGATGAAACTCTTGAATATTATCTAGAAATATTTTTTTATATTTTACAAAGGTAGAAAATTAAGTTTGATCCCAGTACTATTAGAACCTTGTTCTTAAGAGGACTTACTGATAATGCTAGAAATAATTTAAATCTATTAGGACAAGGTGATATTTCTCAATAAACTTTTGAACAAATTTGTGAAATATGTAGGAAATTTTCAAGAAAACAGTATAGATCCGGTAGAGGAACTCGAAATAGAAATAGAAAAACTAAAGCTACTGATGCCATGATTATTGGACTAGAAAATAAAATGGAAAAAATGAAAATTGATATAATGAATACTGTTACCAAATAGTTAGACTCTTTGAAATTTTAGAAAAAACTTATAAAGGAACAAGATCCATTATATATTTTCTTTCCTAAATGTAGAGACAAGCATCCTCCTAAAGAGTTTCCTCTTAATTTGAAAGAAACTAATAAGTATGCTATTTTTGCAGAAGACCATGTCACAAAAAAATGTCCCTCTATACCAGGACTTAAAGCTGCATTTACAGGGGGACAACCTGAAGCTGAATACTTGTATGCTATGGGAGCAAGAAGGAATTGGCCTCATGTAGGTGCAGGTATGGCTCCTGAATTTTCTCCACACTATTTTGGTTATAATTCACATGCATATTATTATCCTAACACTAATCAGTAGTGGCAGTATGGGAATCAATATCAGTATGGGCAACCTTCTCAACCATGGAAATAAGGCTGGAAAGGGCCAACTCATTCTCCATATTCCCACTAGCCACCTATGTAGTCATATCCACCTACGCATACACCTTATTCAGTGCCTCAACTTCCGAGTCAGTCTACTCGACCGTTGCATTTACCTTCACCCTTTCGATCTCCTCAGTTGCCTGATCAACCTATGCCCAATCCTAACAATAATAAAGCATTGCAAATGATCTATGTAACAAACCCACCTTTACCATTCAAGTACCATTCTATTCCAGTTGGGGTTCATGATATTCAATTAAGAGCAGGAAGGATTGTAACATCAGAAAATCAGAATCAACCTATAGTGATTGTTGAAGAGAAAGGAGAAGAGGAAAATCTTAACCATTCTCTGGAAGCTATCACTAAGCAGCCCTTACCCTCTAAATGCTTGCCATCTTCTTCCAACTAGCCTCCCTTCCCAAAGAGGCTAGTAATGGAAAAAAGTGAGCCTATTTCATTAAGATACCTTTGCTTCAAGCCATTAAAGAGATCCTCATTTGTACCAAGATTATTAAGGAACTCTGTCTCAAGAAACCCGGGAAGAAGATATTAGAACCCCAAACCATTCTATGGAAAAATATATTGATCTCAAAAACCCTGTTGTCTTAGTTCAGATTGGTAATGTCCTTATCTCTAATGTTCTTATAGACCCAGGGGAAACCATTAATGTCATGACTAAGCAAACCATGGATCAACTTCGGTTATCTCATCTTCTCCCTACTCCCATTGTGCTTGAATTGGCAGATAGATCTAAAATTAAGCCAAAAGGAGTATTGGACGATGTGATCATCTCATTATATTCTTGGGAATATCCTGCTGATTTCATTGTGCTTCAGCCAAAGAACCCAGTAGGAGGACATCCCTTGATCTTGAGTCGACCATGGCTTGCTACGGCCGATGCATATATTTGATGTTGTTCTGGTGATATGTATATTTCACATCGAGATTCTAGGAAGAAAGTTACCTTATACCCCCCTGCCAGATCCATTCAGGACCCTCAAGATAATTTATGGCTGGATCAAAGTAGTGATGAGGAGACTCAAACCATTTCCCTTATTCATCATTATACTAGGCTTCACAAGAAGATGAGTTTCAAGATTTCCTGAATAATCTAGACACTATGCCTAATTTTGAGCCTTTGAGCTAGATTTTTAGCCTAGAATTTCAAGATAATCATGATTCTCATTCTTCTACACCACTGCATTTGACCACTCCCTTGAATACTCCCGAGCCTGACACTACTCTTTTTGAGATTAGCCCTAGTAAATCCTTGCATATTAGCTCAGATTTGGACTCATCTTAGCAGGAGCAGCTTGTGAATTTGTTGCAAAACCATCTTAGTGCCTTTGCTTGGGGCTATGAAGATATGAAGGGTATTCCTCCTAAAACTTGTACACATCATATCTATATTCAGGAAGGAACCTGACCTATCCGACAACCCCAAAGGTGAATGAATCGAGCTCTAAGAGATATTGTGAAGGAAGAAGTACAGAAACTCTTGGATTCTGGTTTTATCTATCCTATTTCCAACAGTCAGTGGGTCTCTCCATTAGTACTAGTACCTAAGAAAGATGGAAGATGGTGTATTTTTATTGATTATTGAGAATTAAACAAAGCCACATTCAAATATTACTTCCCTCTCCCTTTCATTGACCAGGTGCTTGATACCCTTGCAGGAAAGAAATATTTTTCCTTTTTGGATGGCTTCAGTGGTTATAACCAGATACAGATTGCACCCAAAGATTAGGATAAAACTAATTTTACATGTCCATGGGGTACATTTTCTTATAAAGTGCTTCCCTTTGGTTTATGTAATGCCCCGGATACCTTTCAAAGGGCAGTCCTGGCCATTTTTGCTGATCTAGAATTTGTAGACATTTATATGGATGACTTTTCTATGTTTGGTGATTCTTTTTAGGAAGCTCTCAAAAATCTGGAGAAAGTACTTCTTCATTGTCAGGAAGCCCATCTCGCCTTGAGTGACAAGAAATGTAGATTAATGTGCAAAGCAGGAATGGTACTTGGCCATTTGATTTCTGATAAAGGTATCCAGGTTGATCCAACAAATAATGAAATCATTCTACATCTTCCTGCACCCAAAACTTAAAGGGAAGTACGAGGTTTTTTAGGACATGTTGGTTACTATAGAAGATTCATTGAAATTTTTTCTAAGATAGCTGCCCCACTTTTCTGACTTCTAGCTAAGGATAGTGAATTTTCTTGGTCCACATCTTGCCAATAGTCTTTTGAAACATTGAAGGAAAAGTTGGTACAGGCACCAATTTTGAGAGGTCCTAATTGGTCCCTACCTTTTCACATTTCCTCTAATGCTTTAGATTTGGATATTGGCACAGCTTTAGGACAAGAAGAAAATAAGAAATCCTATGCTATTTATTATATTAGTAAGAATTTGTCTTCCACTGAATTGAATTATATAGTTACAAAGAAAGAGTTTTTAGTTGTAATTTTTGCAATTAATAAATTCAGGCACTATATTACAAGATATGAAGTATTTGTACATAATGATCATTCCGCGATTAAATATTTTATGAACAAACCATTGACTAGTGATAGAGTGAATAGGTGGTTGCTATCGATGCAAGAATTTAATGTTACTATTGTTGATAGACCAGGAAAATCTAATGTTATAGCAAATTTTATTTCTAGATTAGATAATCCTGGTGAAGCAACTCCTGTTAATGATGATTTTCCAGATGAACATATTTTTGTTATGTCAACAGATTCTCCGTGGTTTGTTGACATTGCTAATTACTTGGTTACTGGGAAAACACCACCCCACTTGTCCGCTCGTGAAAAGCGGAATATTATTCAGAAAAAGTGCTGCATATTCCTGGATTCAAGGAGATCTCTTTTACACTGGTCTAGATATGATTATTCATAGATGTGTAAGAGAGGAGGAAGTGTTTGAAATATTGAAATCCGCTCATGATGAACCTTTTGGAGGCCACTTCGATGATAAGCGAACTACATATAAAGTATTACGTGCTGGTTGCTTTTGGCCTTCCTTGTTTAAGGATGCCAAATAGTATGTCAGGCGATGTGATAGCTGTCAACGAATGGGCCAGCCTAATCAAACCAATGAAATGCCTTTATGCCCCCAAGTTATGATTGAGAAGTTTGAAAAATGGGCTATTGATTTTATAGGGCCAATAAATCCAACGTCATTAAGTAAAAAGCATATTTTGGTTTGTACAAATTTTGTTACAAAATGGGTAGAAGCTAAAGCTGTTTCCTTTGCTATAGAAAAAGTTGTTGTTGATTTTCTTTTTACTGAAATATTTAATAGATTTGGTGTGCCTAGAGAAATTTTTTCTGACAATGGTCCACAATTTATTTCTAATCTGGTACAGGGTGTGATGGAGCAATACAAGATCCGGCACAGAAATCCACGATGTATCACTTGCAAGAAAATGGCTAGGTGGAATCCACAAACAAAGTGACCGAATCCATTCTTACAAAGACAGTAAATATGCATCGGAAGGACTGGGCTAAAATATTACCAGAAGCTTTGTGGGCATACATAACCACTTGGAGAAATAGCATGGGACATATACCATATGAGCTGGTTTATGGCAAACAGTTTCAGTTACCAATTGAATTCCAGATAAAAACTTTCAAAACTACAGTTCAGTTAGGACTAGATCTCTCCGAGGCACAACGACAACGTCTTCTCCAAATAAATGAGTTATATGAATTTCATAGGGATTCTATTCAGCAAAACATACTAATTCAGCAACAATGCAAAAGGTGGCATGACAAGTATATTCAGAAAAAGAAATTCCAACCAGGTGATTGGGTGCTCCTTTATGATTCTAGATTTAAAAATTTTAAACAGAAATTCCATACACGTTGGATGGAACCTTATGAAGTGATCCGAGTATTCGAGAATGGAGCAGTAGAAGTTAAAACTATTGATGGAAAAAATTTAGTATTCCTGGTAAATGGACACATATTAAAGAAGTATTTTCATCCACTTGCCAGGAAATATTTTACAAAGCAAGTCCAACAACAATTTGGGATGGTAGTGGTGAATGGTAATACCAAATTTTTGAAAATATGAATTCTTCTTCTTCTTAAAAAAATAAAAAATAAAAATAAATAAATAAATAAATTTAAATAAAAAGTAAAGAAAAAATATTTTCCTGTAATTATGAAAATCAGTTCGCTGACATGATTGCAGAAGGATCAACCTGAAAACTAGCTTGCTGGTAGGAAGATAACAAATTTCTAATAAAAAGAGAATGTTGCTTGATCTTTAGATATGCTAGCGACCACCAAGTAAAAGCAGGTTCAGCAGAACCAACCTTTATACAATTGGAGTAATTAGCATGGATATTTTTATTCAAGTATATTCAAGTATAACCAGTGTAGGCAGACCTTCCAGAAAATTTTCTGCCTTTCTTCATATCCCGCTTTCGTAACATTCCCTTAGTTTTCTTCTTCAATCCCAGAATGATTAACCTTCCCATATTCTTCTGAATATACCCTGTCCGTTTCGTAAAACCCCATTTTTCCCTTGAATTTTTTTCCCTATCCCACTTATGTTTATCCCCTCTTGTGGTACTATTCCTGGAATCCCTGTAACTGAATTCCTTCCCATTCTAAAATTTCCCTTTTCCTACTTCTTTATTCCCTCATGAATTTCAGGATCGCGCACAAAGAGAAAAATGATTACTCTGAAGCATCAAGAAAGGGTGAATCAAATTTCCAGTATAAATTGAGGAATTCATGTTGGAAGTCTAGCCTATATCTTACTTAAATTTCCTGTTCTTTTTTTTTTCCAGATATTATGCTTGCACTAGTGCAAGCATGTCATCCTATATAATAAGTGCAAGTAGAATGGTACCAGCAGAATAGCATAGTTTAAGCGGTGCAAGCAGACCAGTGCAAGCATGCACCCTGTCAGAAACATAGTACAATTTGTTCTTTTCATACCATATGTCATAGGAAAGTGGTCATCATAAAATTTTATGAGAAATCCTTTCACTTAGTCGATGAGTACTTATGCTATCATATTAACTAGGAGAAAATCATTTGAAGTACAAGGTGTTTTTAAGTTAAGAATTATGATCATTTTTTAATGAATCTGTTAGGCCTCTGTAGTTTGCAAGATTGGCAAGTACAAACACTGTAGAGCCTATATCAAAACTGTTTGGAATCTGAGGACCTAGCCATCCTAGATTCAGAGAGGGATCTCTCTATATGTGTGTTTAAAGATGTGATATTTAAGGCTTGAAATGTGATTTTAGGCTAGTTATGAAGAACAGAGTTTTTGTTTGTTGTGGTTGGGCAAGGATATAATGAAGGTGAAGGAAGTCTATATGAAGGGTGAAGATGTAGGTAGGTGAAGGAAAGGTTTAGCTAATAAGATAGGGAAGGAGAAGCTTCAATCCATTGGGCTATGGAGTCATAATAGGATTTAATTGAAACAGCAGGGTTCAAGAGTGGTCCATGGGGCAAGTCATCTGTGTCAAAGGATCTCTTTAAGTTTATTTTATGGAATGAAACAAATAAGAAATGGAGTGAGGGAAATCAAACAGATGTAGAGAAACAAAGAGTAGCCTAAGATCAAGTAATTACTTTGAAACTATCTTGCTTTTGGAATACACTTAAGGAAAGACATAAAAGTAATTGAAGATCAGGTAAGTACTTTTAAACTAGCCTGCTTTTGATATACTTTCACTAGAAAAAATTTAAAACACATAGAATAGCCTAAGATCAAGTAAACACTTTTAACTTAGCCTGCTTTTAGCATATTCAAAAGGGAAACATTCATGATAAACACAAAAAGTAGTCTAAGATCAAGTAAGTACTTTGAAACTAGCCTGCTTTCAACATACTCTTAAGGGAACTCTTCAAAGCAACTGTTGGAGATAAACCAGAGGATAGGGCTAACCATAAACTTCTCTATTTCAGCTTTAATTAGCAAACTTCTCAAGAACATTCAAATATAACATCTCAAGTTGTACTCAGGAAATATGGGCATACCAACACTTCACTGGTTATACTCTATTGAACCATCTTCAAATAAACAATCAACATAAAACATAAAGGATAAATATTTTCAGTGAGATTTAGGGTAC
Source organism: Pinus albicaulis (assembly GCA_034641835.2). NCBI lineage: Eukaryota > Viridiplantae > Streptophyta > Pinopsida > Pinales > Pinaceae > Pinus > Pinus albicaulis. The sequence goes on along the minus strand of CM076579.1, from coordinate 1,421,924,999 downwards.
TTCAGAAGTAAATCCTAATCTATATTTTTTGTTCTTTATCAGAAAAAAGTGGACAGAATGGAAAAAAAATAAAATAACAATTTACAGTGAGAAAACACATCACCATTGACATAGACCAGGATCCCATAAATCAAATACTTGTATTTGATGTTCAAACCGGTTACAATCATCAAGTCCAGTGGGTCTCTATAGCTTCAAAATTCTCATCTCAGCTTATGTATCTTCAATTACAAACAGGGCTACAACAGTTTCAGAAAACCATTTACATGCAACAGATATCCAGAGACCAACCTCTATAATGTCTTCTATAGCAGTATTTATAGAAGAATGAGGAGGTGGAGTGTAAGAAGGGTTTATTAGTTCAATTAATATAGAGTCATGGTGCCTTGACCTTTGGGAGGTCTAAGGGAAAATATTTTGAGATTTTTACATTTAAGCTTCATCAAACTTAGTTATTATTGTTGACTTTGGGGACTTTGGTAGACTGATCATAAATTCTAAGCTGTATTTGGAAAAAGATCTCTGACTGGGTCTTTAACTGTGTTTGCTTTCGATGCAAAAAGGTTGCAGGTGGAAATTTAGTAGCTGGGGATTCAATTAGCCCCTCTGATGTGGCACCAATGTGTCCTTAATTGTTTTGTCTTCTTCCATTTCCTTTAAAATACTGATTAACCTTTAATTTTTTGTTTATGCCTGATTAGGATCTTTGTTTAGATTTAAGCCCTTTAGACCATATTCGTATGTTGTTGACTGCACCTATTTGCTTTATTTGTGTTTAACACCTTTAATCCTTTGATTATGCTCTGATCCTTCAATTGATTGGTGCTCACTGTGTTTCTGGTTGTTGGTAGTTGCGTAGAAGGTTTTGCTTGACTGGAGGGTTTTTACTGAAGACCGATGGTCATGATCCATCGATAAATGCGAAGATAAAAACCATCCTCTGGACAACCTATTTGCAATGAACAAGCTTGGGATCGTCACCCCTGGCCTTTGCTTTATCATCATTCTGTGGGTTTCTTTGGCCCTTTATCGGCCATGAAACCTGCAACAAAAAATATAAACCATATTATAAAAGCTTGTGAGAATGGGGATAACTGCGAAAAAGGTTGATGAGGGCGAGGAGCAATGAGGGGAAGAGGCCTTGCAGCGGCAGAGAGGCAGAAACCATGGCAGAAAATAACTTATTTAGGGTTAATTTTGAATATGGGCGTGAAGATGAGAAAGAGTGGTTTTTAGAAAACCACGAGTGGTTATCGCATGACCTTCAGGCGGTAAATGGTTTTTCCCAAAGGCAATGCGATTCCATACAACACTTGACACGTGGCTTTTGGAAAACCGCCGATGTCGCAAAAATTTTAAGTGTTAAACCTCTGGTGCAAAGATTTTGTGATATGCCGCCACAACCATTGGATCGGAGGCTCCAGATCCAACAACGCGGAATGAGCGCGATGGAAAAGTTGCGTGACGAGAGTGATAATGGAGCACAGGTGGCAGCATGAAATTGGATCGGCACTTCATGTGATGGAAGGTAGGATCTGTTGAAGTTGGGTTTATCAGGTTTGATGCGAACTGCTAGATCATATAGATCTATGGCTGAGATTTTGTCAGGGAAACGTTATTGGAGGTCGCGAAGGATGGGGGCACTTGGTCATAGAGGATGCAATGATGGAAGGGGCATCGGATCTAGGTGAACGGATGGTGGAGATGATCAGAGGGCTGATGAAGAGATGGTGGCATGAAAGTAAGTGAGGTCGGGTTTGTGCGAAGGCCGTTGATTTGGATAATCGGACGACTGGTATAAAAAGCAGGGTGTAGATGATGGATGAAGGGGTGGATGGAAGAAATCCTGATGGCCGTTGATCTTCTCAGATCAACGGTTAGGATTTTTTTTAAACCATAATGTTGGGAGTGGAAAAATAAAGGAGAAAAAGGACTTAGGAAGGAAAAGGAAGAAAAGAGATTTTAGTGCCTGGTTATGGGGCTTGGTTGTATGGTGAATAGAGGGGCTGAGCTTAAGCTCTCGGGGGCTTAATAACCCAAATGTTAAAGGACTATTTTTAGGCTTTTTAAAAGGGATTTTTAAGCCAAACAAGGGTTCCAATAAACCAGAAAGGAGGATTTGGACACTTCCGGAGGTCAAGCGGAGGGAAAGAAGGTGTTATAAAGGGAAAAAAAAATGATATAAGGGGGGATCTGAGGATAAAAATGGAGGAGAAGAAGATAGAAATAGGCCATAAAAGACAGTTTTCTTTATAAATAGCAAAGTCCTTGAGCGTTTCATAGTGAAACAGCAGTGAAGATTAATCTCAAGGATAAAGAACATCATAAGACTTCAAGAATGAGCAGTTTTTCATGAAAACAATCTCTTTAAGGTTTGAGACTTATTTTTAGCCATCATTTGCTCAATCAAAATTTACTGATGGCTAACAGTGGCTCCACTTGGGGATGGCAGCTCCTTGGAGGTGTCAAGAATCTTCAGAATTTGATCTTTGGAATGTAGACATGTGCCTTATCCATTACAAGTTCTCCTTTGATCATGCAGCTTTGAAATACGATCAATATTTATATCAAAAAAGTTATTTCCTAAACAACTACCTACACATCCTACTTCCTAGCATTTTTTCTTCAGCAGTTGCATTTGGACTTGTAGACCTTGAACATCGTCATTTTAATTTTTTTGAAAACGAGAAAAACTAATCTAAGTCTACCCTTATTTCTTCCATGAGTTTAGATTAGGCTGTTGAACTCATAAATTCTCTACCTAAACTATTACCTGCCAGGATTAGACTGTCTGGCAAATTTTATTCTCTATCTACTAAAACATAATTTTAAACACAGTCAAATAAGGATTAGACTATCTGATTTGTTGTGAGACTATGGAATAAAAAAAACCTGCACATAGACTAAAGTTTTTCAAAAATTTAAAGCATAATTATGAAGGCTTAAGATTTGAAAAATATAAAACACCCTTCATCCTTTATTTCAGCTTTGGTTTTAATCTATTTGAGTTGCTCTTTTCTTTTCTCTTGGTGCAGATTTTGAGCATATTAGAACCAATATTTTATCAATCTTACATGTTCGGATTTTCAGATTGTTTGAACCATTGTTTTCTATCCTAATCTAATCTACTGATAAGCCAAGGTTGAACAGTTTGGAAAGTCTTCTTCACTAGTCTATTAGCAAAAAATTCAAACCCATCTCAGTCATGATTATTGTGTATGACCAAAATAGCAGTGTTTTTTTGGTAGTGGCATTTGAGCTTGCACACTTTCATATTTTCTTTTATCTTTTTTGGTATGGGCCTGTACCTTTCTTGTTTTATTCTGCCCTCTTTTTTCTTTTTATATTATTTTTGTCTTTTTCCTTCTTCAAATTTGAAAAACAATGTTATATACAATGGATGAAAAGCCTTGAAATCAAAATATCAGTCAACAAAAATAATGTATGAGAACCCTGCCATTAATAGGACCTCCAAATTATTCAGCGCCATCCAATTCTTGCAGAAAAAATGCATTGTTTCCAATAGCATATTGGATAAGATAAGGGCCCTGCCATAAATTGTCAAATTTTCCATGTTTTCCCTTATCTTCTCTTCTTGAATCTCATTTCAAAACTTTATCACCAATTTTGAATTCACTTTCCTTAGTTCTTTTGTCAAACAACTTCTTGATGTTTTCTTGTAGTTTTTGTGCTCTAATGTATACTTCCTCCCTGGTTTGTTGTAGATGTATTGTATGATTTATTCTTCTTGTGACATCATCATCTTAAGACTGTACTTCCTGGATCAGCTTCATTACTGGCACTCCCAAACTGGTTGGAAATATTGCATCAGTTTCATACACTAACTGGTAAGGAGACATTCCAGTTGACTTTTTCACTGTCAATTTGTCTACCCATAAAGCATGTACTAGCTTATTGTGCCATGAATTCTTGTTATCTTCCAAAAAATTCTTGATAATGTTAACCAGAATTTTATTTGATGATTCTGCAAGCCCATTACCTTGAGGGTAATAAGCTGTGGAATGACCCAATATAATCTGATACTTATGACAGAATTATACCATCTTCTTAGAACTAAATGCAACAACATTATCAGTGATGATTTTTCTAGGACAGCCAAATCTGAAAAGTATATGGTTTTCAAGGAATGAGATGATGACTGAGTCTGTGGCATTCCTAGATGGGATGGCTTCTATCCACTTGGTGAAATAGTCCGTTGCTGTGAGGATCCATCTATGTTGGGCAGATGAGGGAGGATGGATTTCCCTAATGAAGTTTAGACCCCACTGCTGAAAAGGAGCTTCAACAGTGATTGGTTGCAGAGGTAAGGGAAGCATTTTTCTCTTGCCTTCAAAGATTTTGCATTTGTGACAGGAAATAATCATTTTATGGACATCTTAAAAGAGAGTGGGCTAGTAGTAACTAGCTCTAAGGATTTTATTAGCAGTTGATTTATAGTAGAGGTGGCCTCCACATTCTCCTTCATGAAACTCATGATTGATCTTATCTGCATCATTCTCAGGCAAACATTTAAGCAATAATCCACTAGCATTTTTCCAATATAAACATTTATCTAAAATGTAGTAATTTATAGCTTTTAACTTTAAGAATATTGCCTTTGTTTTGGACAAAACAGGAGGGACATTTAGATTGAGAAAAACATACAAAATGTCAGCATAACAATATGAATTCAGAAAATGATCTTCAATAATTGGAGTTAAAAACTCCTCCTGTTCATCTAACGCATTAAACATGTTTATGTCAAGAGCTTTAAAGTTAGATTCAGTCATAAGTTTTTCTAGTCCTTGACCTTTTATGAGTTTAGTGGGCTTGATTTCTAAGTCATACTCTAAAATTACAGCAATCCACTTTCCTCTTTTTCCATCTGGATGTTGGGTCAATATGTCTTTCACAACTGAATGAGGCACAAATGCTATGATGTGGGAATGTAAAATATAAACTCTGAAGTCTTTTAAAGCTTTGACTAAGGAAAATTCTTGTTTTTCAATTATGTTATACTTCAGAGGTGCATCTATTAATGCCTTTCTAAAAAATGCAATGGGCTGCTCTTGTCCACATAAGTTTTTCTGTAGTATGATAGCAACTATAGTGTGTTCTGATGCAAATGAAAAAATGAAGAAATCTTTAGAAAAATTAGGGCTGATAAGAACTGGTGTTTTGGTGAGTGCTTGTTTTACCAGTTCAAATGACTTCTTTGCTTCTAAGATCCATTTAACTCCTTCTTCCTTTTTAAACATGTTTGTTATGTTTCTAAGGAGTTCAGCTAGATTGGGTATGAACCTTCTCAATAAATTAATCTTTCCAATGAAATATTGAAGTTCCTTGATGTTTCTGGGATGAATGATTTGCAATATGCCATCAATTCTTTTTGGTTCTATCCTTATTCCTTCTTTTGATATGATATGCCCAAGAAGTTTACCTTCTTGAAGACCAAACAAAGTTTTCTTTGGATTTAAGGATAGTCCAAATTTTCTGCATTTTTCAAAGACTTTTCTCAAGTGTATTAGGTGTTCTTCATCTGTTTTAGAATAAATAGTCATATCATCAAGGTAAAGCATAATGAAGTAACCTATTTCTTCTGAAAATGCAATGTCCATGGCTCTCTAAAATGTGGCACCAACATTCATTAAACGAAAAGGCATTTTCAAATACATGAAAGTACCCCAAGGTGTAGTGAAGATTGTTTTAAGTTGATCATCAGGATGTACCAAAATCTGATTGTATCCCGAGAAGCCATCTAGCAAAGAAATTCTTCTAGAACCAACTACCCTTTGTAAAATATGATCCATTTTGGGCAAGGGATAGTTGTCCTTTAGTGAGGCTTTGTTTGAGTTTCTAAAATCTCTCCTGTTTTCTTCCTAACTGATACAAGATTAGACACCCACTCTGAGTATCTAACAGGGACAATAATTCCATCTTCATACATTTTTTTAATTTCTTTCACTACCAGAGGTAATTGAACAGGGTTAATTATGTGCAATTTTTGTTTAAAAGGTTTTTGGTTTTCTTTGAGGGGTATCTTATGCTGAATTATATCTGTATCATATGATTTCAGATCTTCATAGCTCCATGCAAAAACATCAGAAAATTCCTAAAAGAGCTCAATATATTTCAGTTTAATGCGAGCTGGAAAATTTTTAGACAGTTTAATCATTTTGGGTTTTTCTTGACTGCCTATATTGCATTCTTCCACTTCAGACTCTATGGGTTCCAGTTTTGGTTTCTTGGCCACATCATTCAAATCAAATAATTCTTCTAAGGGGATCAGACCCTTTGGAAAGCTTTGGTCTTTGGATTGCAGCACTTCTAAATCTTCATTTTCAAATTCTGTGCTATTTTTTGTTACATGTTGAATTTCATTTGTTAACAGATTTATTTCTGCAATTTCAGGAGATTTTTCTTCTTGAGTAAGCAATTTTTCTTCAATAGGATAGTCTTGATCATAATCTCAATCTAAGTTTGATGTTTCAAATTCATTTTTGGACTGTAGGAAGTCTTCTATTTATTTATCTCCATCAAAAACTTGCCAGTATTTTTCATTGTCTGGGACAACTGGTCTAAATTTGACTTGGGTGGTGCATTGCTTGGTTTCATAAGGTGTTATACAAGTTCTAGCAACAAAGGATAAACCATTGGTAAGGACATTTTGGTTTCTTGGGACAAAAATTAGTTGAAATTCCTCAAATGTTTTTAATAAGTCCATGACATCATTTCTATAGGCTCTAAGCCTGGGGTGTTTGGCACTATATTCCCCATTCACTTGCCTAATAATCAACTCTGAATCCCCCTGAACTTTTATCCTTTTGGCCCCTAATTTTTTCAATAAATGCAAGCCTAAAAGGAGAGCTTCATACTTAGCTATGTTATTTGTACATTGAAAACTTAACCTATAGGAATTCCCTTCAGCATGATTGTTTTCAGGGTTAAGTATACATATTCTTGCTCCTACATCAATCTTAGTGCAAGACCCATCAAAATTCATGTTCCAGAGAGGACTGTTTTCTGATTTGTAATTTATTTCACTGTTGTCCTCTCTGTTTTCTTCGTTTTCTAGTTTTATACTAGGGTCTGTACTGTGTTTTTCTATGCTTTGTTCCTCAATGTTTTCAATGTTTTGAGGTTTTACTCCTTGATTCTCATGATCTGCACTCTGATTATGACTATTCTGGACCTCAAGACCTCTAATATGTTTGCTGTGAATTTCTAAATTAGCAAACTATTTTCTAATTCCCTCTCTATTTTCATCCTCATCAAGGGCTGTAGCTATGCTTGAAAGTGAAGTGATCATAGCTTTTAATGTTCCTTCACTGATTAGTTCTTGCTCTTTTGGAATATGATTATTAAAAAGAATGAAAGTGTCTAGATCAGTGTGTATGGAGTAAAGAGGAGATTTGTCTGGTCTTTCTTGGTTACTCACCATGTATTTCATGTGTGTTTCCCTATAGAGTCTTCTAGGTTGACTGAAGATAGGGATGGTGGCATAAGTCATATCCATCTGCATTGTGCCTTGTAACTTAGCACCCCATGACCTTGAAAGGAGCATGCCATATTTGGGGGGTATATCAGCCACTACAATGTCCATCACTAAACTCTTGGCTGGTATTTGGGCTAAGTTAACACAGAGGTCCTTGATTAAGCCTAGGCATCTCACCCTACTTGAATAAAAGGAATATATATTTTTGTAGGGTCTAGTTACCTCTAAGCATAATCTTTCCGTTATTACCTTGGACATGAGGTTGTGTGACACTCCTAAATCAAGAATGCATTGTGCAAGATATTGTCATGAATATTTAAGCTGATGTAGAATGGGGGGGTGGTTCCTTCTTGAAATTTCCCTTCAAATTTTTCTCCAAATATGAGCTCCGGGGTATCATCATTTAAGTTAACTGTGTCATGAACATCTTCTATGTTCAAATCTTTCAAAATTTGACCTCTATATACATTTTGAGTGACTAATTTAGTGAGTGGGACAAAGATTTTGATTTTGGATATTTCATTCTCTAGGCTGAAAGGAATTTGGTTTTTTAACATGTTTAGTTCAGCCTTTTTAGTCACTATTTCATCAGCAAAATCAGCTTGTTGATTTTTATTATTTACAACATTTAGAATGGTTTTCTCAGGACTATTTTTCATTGGTTTGAGAATTTTTCCCAAGTTTGTTTAAATCAGAATTTACAGCCACTGCTCTTTGATTCTCAACTGTATTTTTAGGTGTATTTTCAGGGCTGTTTTTGGAAAATTTATCAAAGGTTTTATTCTTGGGAGTTTCTTGGTTCTTTTTACTTCTGAGGTCATATTTTTTAGGTGATCCTATGATGGAATTTTTAGAGTACTGTTCAGAACAATCAGTTTGTGGTCTTCTGTCATCATAAGGTGTATATAGACCTTTTTTTTTTCATAAATGAAATTAGAATCCTCGTTAGCCACTCCCAACATATTCATGTTGTCATCCTCTGTTTGTTCATTTGTTTTTTCATCCTCATCAACATAATTTTCTTGGAAAGGAGGTATGATCTGTTGATCATCTTCTCTTTGTATGTTTTGAGGTTGATTTCTCCTAAAGTTCTGATTTTGATTTTGAGATTGATTCCTGTTTGAGGAGTTGATTGGTTTTCCCTAGATTGTGCTCTCTTAAGTATGCTCATTTTCCTCATCATTTCCTCCATCATTCTCTCCATTTTTCAGCTAGATGTAGAAGGTGTAGTTTCCTCTCTAAATGATACTTTCTTTTCATTCCTCATCCTATCTGTTTTATTAATCAGATTTACTTCCACGGCTAAAGCTCCCTTCTGCATATCTTCTAAAGTCAAGGGGTCTCTTTCTCTTAGCTGATAGACCATTTCAGGATCAAATCCTTCAGGAAATGTGGCCAAAGCTGAGCCTTGTGGAGGTTTCAATTCTGGGAGTAGGGCATTATAAACACTATTGAACCTAGTGCAATAATTTTTAACACTTTCCCCAGTGTTTCTTTTGAGATTGTTATAATCTGAAAGTATTTGGAGAGGGTTTTTTCTGACTTCCCATTTGTTTAGGAATGATTGATGGAGGGCTTGGAGGTCATTAATACTATTAGGGGTTAAGCTTTTGAACCATTTTCTTACTTCCCCCCCTATACTTTGAGCAAACAATCTGAGTTTGACAGTTTCATCATCAATATCATTTCTGTCAAAATAGTCATTCATCTTGTCCACATGTTGTGAAGCAGTAGTAGCACCATTGGCATCATACAATGGTATCTTGGACTGATAGTCCTGTGGCATATTGACTAAAGGTAAAGGAAGGACTAGAGGGGCATACCATGTTGCCATGATAGGAGGTTGTGGAAAAAGTGGGGGGTTGACAGGTGGGAGATGTAAGATGGGAGGGGGTTGGTTAAATGGTGTGGTTTGAATAGTGGGTGTGTGGAGAAAAGATGTGGATGGACCAGCAAGAGACTGTTGAGCAGATCTTGGATGAGAGAAACCAAAATTATGAAGGAAATGTAAATTAGGAGGGGTAGTTTCTCTTCTACCAGGATGTTCACCTCTATCCTGGGATGAAGATGGAGACTCAAAATCTATCTGATCTATATCATCAAGTGACCTAGTTCTGAATGGGTTTCTTGAGCCCACTTGTGAATTTGGTAGAGCTGTAAGGTTTTCAAGAACATAATTAACTCTATGGACTGGTCTGACAATAGTTGAAATTTTAAACTTAGGAGATTTCCTAAGTATACTTTATGGATTTTCAACTATCTCAGGTGGATTTGGGTTAGGGTGGGCTCTAGTATGGATTCTTCTAGAAGCCACTATGTTATGTTTTGAAACCCAATAATAAGAAAATTTTAACCAAATATGACAATATTTAGTAGGTTAACTGATCTTTAGCAAGAAAACTTAACTTCTCACAACTTCCTTAAGTGAGTTTGTATGATGTTATAATAGAAATGGGTTTCCCAGTGGAGTCTTTAGGTCTATTTAGGATTGTGGAGTCACCAGGTGGAAATTTTTAGCTTTTTAGAAGGTAAAATGTTTTATGGTCCACCACCATTAATAGGTTTGAATACCAATCTGAAATGGTTTTTTTTTTCTTGAGTTTTTGTAGTCCTATGGGTTACGAGAGTGTCCTAAATTTGTTTCAGCACTTCGCTACAGTGATGAGAGAAGCAGAGTTACTCTCTGGCTTACTAGATGATTTCTTCAAGGTTTGATAAGGCTCTATGAGAATCCTAAGGGTCACTTATTTTGTCACTGATTCAGATAAGTCTTATCATGATCACCATTTGTTTGGTATTTCTTGAAGAAAGCTACTTATACTGCACTAAACAATGAGTTGTTTAGTTTAAAGGATTTTTACTCAAAAGATCCCCAGTATGGTCGCCAGAATGTTAGGTCTCTGTAGTTTGCAAGATTGGCAAGTACAAATGCTGTCGAGCCTACATCAAACTACTTTGGAATAAGAGGACCTAGCCATCCTAGATTCAGAGAGGGATCTCTCTATATGTGTGTTTAAATATGTGATCTTTAAGGCTTGAAATGTGATTTTAGGCTAGTTATGAAGAACAAAGTTTTTGTTTGTTTTGGTTGGGCAAGGATATAATGAAGGTGATGGAAGTCTATATGAAGGGTTAAGATGGAGGTAGGTGAAGGAAAGGTTCAGATGATAAGATAGGGAAGGAGCAGCTTCAATCCATTGGGCTATGGAGTCATAATAGGGTTTAATTGAAATAACAAGGTTCAGGAGTGGTCCATGGGGCAAGTCATCTATGTCAAAGGATCTCTTTAAGTTGATTTTATGGAATGAAACAAATAAGAAATGGAGTGAGGGAAATCAAACATATGTAGAAACAAAGAGTAGCCTAAGATCAAGTAAGTACTTTGAAACTATCCTGCTTTTGGCATACACTTAAGGAAAGACACAAAAGTAATCGAAGATCAGGTAAGTACTTTTAAACTAGCCTTCTTTTGATATACTTTCACTAGAAAACATTTAAAACACATAGAATATCTTAAGATCAAGTAAAGACTTTTAACTTAGCCCGCTTTCAGCATATTAAAAAGGGAAACATTCATGATAAACACAAAAATTAGTCTAAGATTAGGTAAGTACTTTGACACTAGCCTACTTTCAACATACTCTTAAGGGAACTCTTCAAAGCAACTGTTGGAGATAAACCAGAGGACAGGGCTAACCATAAACTTCTCTAGTTCATCTTTAATTAGCAAACTTCTCAAGAACATTCAAATATAACATCTCAAGTTGTACTCAAGAAATATGGGCTTACCAACACTCCACTGGTTATACTCTATTGAACTACCTTCAAATAAAAAATCAGCAGAAAACATAAAGGATAAAGATTTTCAATGAGATTTATGGTACTTCAGAAGTAAATCCTAATCTATATTTGTTGTTCTTTATCAGAGAAAAGTGGACAGAATGGAAACAAAAAGAAAATAACAATTTACAGTGAGAAAACACATCACCATTGACATAGACCAAGATCCCATAAATCAGCTATTTGTATTTGATGTTCAAACTAGTTACAATCATCAAGTCCAATGGGTCTCTACAACTTCAAACTTCTCATCTCAGCTTATGTATCTTCAATTACAAACAGGGCTACAACAGCTTCAGAAAAATATTTACATGCAACAGATATCCAGAGACTAACCTCTATAATGTCTTCTACAACAGTATTTATAGAAGAATGAGGAGGTGGAGTGTAATAATGGTTTATTAGTTCAATTAATATAGAGTCATGGTGCCTTAACCTTTGGGAGGTCTAAGGGAAAATATTTCAAGTGCTTATCTCTATTTTAATGGTTTTTACATTTAAGCTTCATCAACCTTAGTTATTATTTTTTACTTTGGGGACTTAGTGAGAAAACACATCACCATTGACATAGACCAGGATCCCATAAATCAACTATTTATATTTGATGTTCAAACCAATTACAATCATCAAGTCTAGTGGGTCTCTATAGCTTCAAACTTCTCATCTCAGCTTATGTATATTCAATTACAAATAGGGCTACAACAACTTCAGAAAACTATTTACATGCAATAGATATCCAGAGACCAACATCTATAATGTATTCTACAACAGTATTTATAGAAGAATGAGGAGGTGGAGTGTAAGAAGGATTTATTGGTTCAATTAATACAGAGTCATGGTGCCTTAACCTTTGGGAGGTCTAAGGGAAAATATTTCGAGTGCTTACCTTTGTATTAATGATTTTTACATTTAAGCTTCATCAACCTTAGTTATTATTGTTGACTTTGGGGACTTTGCTAGACTGATCATAAATTCTGAGCTATCTTTGGCAAAAGATCTCTGACTGGGTCTTTAACTATGTATGCTTTCGATGCAAAAAGGTTGCAGGTGGAAATTTAGTATTTGGGGATTCAATTAGCTCCTCTGATGTGGCACCGAGGTGTCCTTCATTGTTTTGTCTTCTTCCATTTCCTTTAAAACATTGATTAACCTTTAATTTTGTGTTTATGCCTGATTAGGCTCTCTGTTTAGCTTTAAGCCCCTTAGACCATATTCATATGTTGTCGACTGCGCCTATTTGCTTTATCTGTGTTTAACACCTTTAATCCTTTGATTATGCTCTAATCCTTCAATTGATTGATTCTCACTGTGTTTCTGGTTGTTGGCAGGTGCGTAGAAGGTTTTGCTTGACTGGAGGGTTTTTACTGAAGACTGATGGTCATGATCTATCAACAAATACGGAGATAAAAACCCTCCTCTGGATAACCCCTTTGCAACGAACAGGCTTGGGATCATTGCCCCTGGCCTTTGCGTTATCATCATTCTGTGGGTTGCTTTGGCCCTTTATCGACCATGAAACCTAAAAAAAAAAAAAACCATATTATAAAAGCCTGTGAGAATGGGGATAACTGCGACAGAGGTTGATGAGGGTGAGGAGCAGTGAGGGGAAGAGGCCTTGCAGCGGCGGAGAGGCAGAAACCATGGTGGAAAATAACTTATTTAGGGTTAATTTTGAATATGGGCGCGAAGATGAGGAAGAGTGGTTTTTAGAAAACCACGGGTGGATATCGCACGACCTTCGGGTAGTAAATGGTTTTTCCCGAAGGCAATGTGATTCCATACAACACTTGACATGTGGCTTTTGGAAAATTGCTGGTGTCACAAAATTTTTAAGTGTTAAACCTCTGGTGCAAATATTTTGCGATATGCCGCCACAACTATTGGATCGAAGGCTCCAGATCCAACGACGCGAAATGAGCGTGATGGAGAAGTTTCGCGACGGGAGTGATAATGGAGTACAGGTGGCAACACGTGATTTGACCGACGCTTCATGTGATGGAAGGTAGGCCCTATTGAAGTTGGGTTTATCCGGTTTGATGTGCACTGTTAGATCATATAGATCTACGACTGAGATTTTTTCGGGGAAACATTATCAGAGGTCACAAAGGATGGGGGCACTTGGTCATAGAGGATGCAATGATGGAAGGGCCATCAGATCTGGGCGAATAGATGGTGGAGATGATTAGAGGGTTGATAAAGATATAGAGGCATGAAGAAAGTAAGTGAGGTCGAGTTTGTGCGAAGGCTGTTGATTTGGCTAATCGGACTGCTGGTATAAAAAGTAGGGTGTAGATGATGGATGAAGGGGTGGACGGGAGAAATCCCGATGGCCGTTGATCTTCCTAGATCAATGGTTAGGATTTATTTAAAACCATAATGTCGGGAGTGGAAACATAAAGGAGAAAAATGACTTAGGAAGGAAAAGGAAGAAAAGAGCTTTTAGCGTTTGGTTATGGGGCTTGGTTGTATGGTGAAGAGAGGGGTTGAGCTTAAGCTCTCGGGGGCTTAATAACCCAAATGTTAAAGGACTGTTTTTAGGATTTCTAAAAGGGATTTTTAAGCCAAACAAGGGTTTTTATAAACTAGAAAGGAGGATTTTGACACTTTCGGAGGTCAAGTGGAGGGAAAGAAGGTGTTATAAAGGGAAAAATAAATGATATGAGGGGGGAATCTGAGGATAAAAATGGAGGAGAAGAAGATGGAAATAGGCCATAAAAGATAGTTTTCTTTATAAACAACAAAGTCCTTGAGGGTTTCACAGTGAAACAGCAGTGAAGATTAATCTCAAGGATAAAGAACATCATAAGACTTCAAGAATGAGCAGTTTTTCATGAAAACAATCTCCTGAAGGTTTCAGACTTATTTTTAGCCATAATTTTCTCAATCAAAATTTACTGATGGCTAACAGAATGCTAAAGTTATTTTTTTGAATTATGAAGGAGTGTGGAAATGTTTAACCGTTGCTTGGATATAATTGCCCTTTTTTGCCATAATCCTAGATGTCCTTCACTCTTAATGATTACCTCACCTAGCCATTGAAACGCCGCCGCAAGTACTAATCTGGCATGACCTCAAAGATGCCACATATTCATGGTTATTTCAGTGGAATGAATGGGTGATAAGATGGAAGGGATGGTGGACATTTGGATCCCTATCTATAAGAATCAAATTTTCCGGTGTTGCATGTAATTCTTGACTGTTCATAACTGTTAAGCAGCGATGCTGCTTATTCGAAGCGAACCTTCGTCTCTTAGTAAAGTAGAACAGACTGCTGATTATCACAATAGTCTTGCACTATTTCGAGACTCGGGCTTTCTTCAATTCTTGTAAAATTTTGATGAGCATGATCGTGAAGTGGCCCTATAGTTTTCTAGAAGTTTCAAAAATGGCCGAGTAAAAATCGGGCCCCTAAAATTTGAGGATACAAAAGAGTTTATAGCAGCAACGACAAGCTTGGAAAATACTAGTGAGAAGTGGTTTAAAAATTAAAAAATAGAGAGGAATCAATGGCAGTGTTTCATCGTCGACAATAATATGAAGCTAGATTGGAAGAAATGAATTCCGTGCAGTGCCCTGTTGGGACAGTGACAGGACCTCCTTTTCATCCTACAGAAATTTGTAACCTTTGAGGGAAGGTACTCCCTCACTTTTGTGTACCATTTTAAGATGTTTCAACATTTTGAAGGTGGATGGGACGTCTGGTGGAGGATTGATTTCTCCTATTTTTTGCTTAAGAGCTTGGAAAAAATGGCGAAAGGTGTGTGGGACGCACGAGCAGACCAGGCTGAAAAGAAGTTATATCACCACGGCCTGATAAATATTTTGGTCCAGAAACAATTAGAAGTTAAAGGCATGACCTGGGAGGCACTGTTAAAACAACTACATAAAAAGAAAGCTGCTGGAAAGGAGACAGAGGACCCCACTAGCACAAGCAAGGGTCTTAGTAAGAATGTGAAGGGGAGTCCTTCTTGCACCGGTGAAAAAAGGAAACGACCCAAAAAATCAATAGAAGAAAGGGCCCCATCTCCAAATAAGAAGAAGATAGCTAGTGCACCTGTTGAAGAGACTCCTTCTACAACACCAGTACATGCACAGACCCCCAAAGAAGACAACCTGTCAGTCCTTGCAGACGTAGAAAAATTTGTAGAGATCGAAGATGACACTCCGTTGGCCGATTTCATTAAGAAGGCCTAGAAAAATAATGAAGAATATACTGTAGGAAAAGAACCACATTCCCCATAGGACGTTGAATCCCCTCCTGCACTAGTGCAAGAAGAAGAAGAAGAACCAGACGAAGAAGAAGAAACAGAACAAGAAGAATAAGAAGAAGAAGAAGAAGAAGAAGGACAAGAAGAAGAAGAAGAATCAGAAGAAGAAGAAGAAGAAGAGGAAGAAGAGTTTGTTGAAACCATGAGGGATACTGAGGTCCCTAAGGAAGAAACAACCCATGTCAAGATAGAAAAAGATGAAGATTTGGTAACTCCTGCTGCTCGGATAGTTGAACTAGAGCTTCAAGTGTAGAACTTAGAGCAGCTCATAGCTAAAGTACAGGAGGATAAAGAACAGAGTAAAGAAGAATTAACTGCGGAGATCCAGAAAAATAAAGGAGAAGTTAGAGTTTGGAAGTACTTTGCTGTGCAATGTTTCAAGCGACTTAAAAAGGTGACAAATAAACTAAAGAACATCAGAAAGAAGAAGTTTGAAACATTGCAGGCTGCTGTCAGTATGTCAGAGCAGGATTGAGCTGGAATGCTTAAAGTTTTGAAGGTTTTTTTGGAAAGGTAAAGAGTTGTGTGAGGACACACAATATCTTAGGGATGGGAGGATGTTAACCCCCTAATTTTCTCTCTTTTTTCCATTTTCCCTTCCTAAATCATAACCATTTACCTCTATTTTACCTCTTTTATGCACCCTCATCTTGCACTAGTCCAAGCATAGTGACATATTTCGTATAAACTTTATTTTTCATATTTTTAATTTAACTTAGCATTTATTAATTATTTATTACATGATTTCTTACTTTTAATAACTTTTTGTAACTTATCAATATATCCAATGTTTATTTGGTAGTTAGAGTACTTACCGTGACTGCTGATCCTAGTGCAGGATTAGATCTTGCACCGTTGCCAACACAAAAAATCCTTGCAACAGATCCAAACCTCCTTGACCACTGCCTTGTTTTGAGTCTCTTTAGCCACGACAACAAGAGTGATCCAAAGGCAGCCGAGACCAAATCTGTGAAGGGCGAAAGCTGGAGATTAGCTACGACCAGTTCTGCTAACTGTTTAATTTTGAAGACCAAAAAGCTAAATTCTACGTTTGGTTATGTAATTGGTTAAATGATCTATTTTGGCCTTTGGCCAAAGATCTATATAATGTAGAATGTAAATAGGACTAAGGAGCTAAGTTTTGATAGCAGAAGAGAACATAAACACAACCAGAGAGGCGGTAGTAGGTCATTGTATTTTGTTATTTCCCAAATCTGGGTTGGACGATGTATTAATGTATGCACTTGCCTTAGTGAATTAATAAAAGGGAGCTCCGCCTCATGTTTCATAAATTGTGTTTCTGTATTTGAGTTGATGAATTGATTAAAGTATTGAGTATAATTTCTTCTTAGAAGGGAAACATGTTGGTTGGCTAGGGCCCAGCTAACCCAACACGTTTACCCCATTTTCTGTTTTCTTGTAATTTGTGTTTACATTGTCAAGTGTGATTTAATCTCAAGCACATGTATTCCTGTCTGAGTCCAAGTGGATCCATTGTGTGAAGTAGATAAATTTCCTTTTCTTGCAATTTATTTTCTTGCACTTTATTACAGATTGGTTTTCCTCCACCTGGTCCAAGCAGGAGAAATAACCCTGCACTAGTGCACGTTGGTGTTATATCTCTTTTTTCTACAATTCTGTTTCAATTGGTTTCCCTCCGCCTGGTCCAAGCAGGAGAAATCAACTTGCACCAGTGCACATCGGTGTGATATTTTTTTTTTTGCAATATTGGTTTTCCCTGCCTGGTCCAAGCAGGAGGAATGAACCTGCACCAGTGCACGTTGGTGTGATGCATCAAGCTTTCTTAGTCTACTTCCCACGATCCTCTTTCTTTCATTAAATTCTTATGACAGGATAAATATATATTTATTGTTTATTTATTCCTGCACTCTGTTAAGATTAGAAACATTCACTTTCTATGTGTGCAATTTGATTTAACAATATAATAGCACTTGCAATCATTAAACATTCATTTTACGAATTAAAAGCTAAGTGCAGGAAGCTTTGATTAGGTGCAAGAACTAGTTTCTTGCCATAGGATCTGAGTGCTTTGAACCTGGAAAAGTTCAAGCTCTTGCATGAAGTAAAAAATCCTTTAGTAAAAACACCATTTATACCTTCTACATAAATCTCTGACCTTGCACTAGTGCAAGCAGACTGCGATAGTGCAGGACAGATTAGCACAGGAAGGAAATCTCTAAAGAAGCAGATTTAAGGGCCCATCTGATGAGACTGCTAAGTGTCTCTGCTAAAAAAAAACACACACTCAGTATTTAAACAATAATTAGCTAGAGTGATTGCCTTTTATCTTTAATTCCCTCATGCAAATACATTCTTTATTGTTCTAGACTTAGATTATTTTGATGGTTCAAGTTTCCTTTTTCTCTTTTTAATTTGATTCTACAATCTTTCCTTTAAATAAAGTAGGGATTTACATTAGGAAGATTCATACCATCTCTGGCATTGCCTTTGCTTCGTCTCTAAGTTTACGGATCCCCCGGGTTGAAAAATTAAGAGTTGAGGAGTTTTCTTAAGTGTAATTCTTGCACCCAACAATACCCTTTTTACTTGCTTAAATAATTGTTTTGAAGGTTTTTATAGCTGTAATCAAAGATGTCTAGGAGTTCCCTCTTCTATGAATACAATTATGTGTGAATCTTGAATGTTTTCTTATCCTTGAGTTCCACTTGACTCCATTGCCCAATAACTTGGAGGTTTCCTTTTTCTACCTATGATGCCTAGATCATCATGTCCAACCAAACAATCAAACAAAATCATGCTTAATAACTAGCCTAAAATCAACCTTTTATACGAAAACAAGTCATACTTCGCAAACAATTGCAAGATCCCTCTCTGAGACTAGGAAGGCTAGGTCCTAGAGCTCTAAAGACTGATTTGATGTTGCCTTGTCACTTGGTATGCCAATCTGCCAAATCATAGGACCACAACATAATGGCGATCATGGTGGGACTTTGAGTACATATTAGCATGACAAACTCTTGTAGGCTCATTAGTCCTTTAGTTACCTCAAAACATCAGTTGATAAGCCATAGAGTAGACTTTGTTTGTTTCACCACCTTAGCTAAGTGATGAAATCAAGTATAGGACACTCTTATTAACCGTAGACCTGTTTAAAAACTCAGAAAACCCAAAACATTTCAGATTGGCCCTCAAAATACTTATTGGTGGTGGACCATAAAACATTTTACCTTCAAAAAAGCTAAAAATTTCCACCTGGCGACTCCACTAGCCCCAATAGGCCTATTACTCACTAGAAATCCAGATTTCCTTAGGATTGTATTAACCAGCCCTAAAATAAGTTTAGGAGTCTAGTCCCATATTTTAGCAAGATACTAAAGACCAAGAGAGTTTAAGCTTTTGAAAACAGTTCTTATACTTTCAGTCTCTCTTAATATTTTGAAATTGAAATCTAGCTTCACATAAGATCTATACCAGATCTCATATAGACCCCAATCCTCCTAAAATAGTTGATGATCCAGAAAATATCTTGTGGAAAACTTCTAGATCTGGAAATTTAACTACTCTTAGGATTGTCCAAAGAACAAGATCTGTCCCTGAAAACCTTACAGTCTTGAAAGATCCTCACTTTGACTTGCCTCATACAAAGAACTTATTTAGAACCAAGTCATATAGTGATATAGACCAAGCTGACCTTGAGCCCACAGATTTGCAGTAGAAATCCAGTAGAGAAGCCTCACCTTCTACTCCACCTGATTCTCATTTTCTCCATCACTTCAGCTCCTTTCATAACAAAACTAGTCATAATCAGCCTGCTGGTCCAAGCGTCTCCTCCACTCCCATTCACACATCCACTATTCAAAACACTCCATTCCAGCCCACATTTCCTCTTATAAACACACCTCTTATAAATCCTCCATTATTTCCTACCATGGCAGCATGTTATGCTCCATTAGTGTTACCACAACCTTTGGTTCCTTTACCAAATGATTATTAGTCTAGAATTCCCCATTTCACTGGAACTGAATCTAATACTACCCAACATCATGTAGATAAAATGGATGATGCTTTTGATTACATGGAAATAGAAGAAGAGACCATTAAGATGAGAATATTTGCCCAAAGATTAGGAGGAGAAGCCAAGAAATGGTTTAAAATCTTAACTCCTAATAGAATAAATGATCTCCCTTCTTTATACCAAACATTCATAAACAAATGGGAAATAAAAAAGAATCCTCTCCAAATCCTTTCAGAATATAGAAACCTTAAGAGAAACACTGGGGAAATTTTCCAAGATTATTGCACTAGATTTTATAGTGTTTACAATGCACTTCCCCCAAACATGAAGCCTCCACTAGGCTTAGCCTTAGCCAAATTCCCAGAGGGTTTTGATCCTGACATGGCATACTAGCTAAGAGAAAGAGACCCCTTAACCTTAGAACATATGCAAAGGGGAGTCATAAGTGTAGAGGCAAATCTAAATGAGAAAAGACCTAGGTTGAAATCAGAAAAAAGATTTACATACAAGGATGAAACAATGGCATCAACCTCATCATATGATGCCAAAATTAAAAACTTAGTAAGGGTAATGGAGAGAATGCTTGAAAAGATAAATATAAATGATAGAGTGCCTCCTAGAGAAAACCAAACCAATCCCCAAAACAGAAATAGAAATCCAAATTTCAGAAGAGATCCTAATCAAGATAGGCAAAGAGACAATGATCAGCAAATTAGGCCTCCCTTCCAACATAATTATGTAGATCAAGAGGAAGAAAGGGAAACCGAAAGGCTGGAAGAAAATCATGTAAATTTGATGGGATCTGACAATGAGAATGATGTTTTTATCACTGAAGAAGAAAAAGGATTCTTCCCTTTAAGACAAACTGAAAACAATCATGAGGATTCTAAATATTATAGATTGGGGTTTGAAAATGCAATATTGGAGGTACACAAACAATATAATCTTAGAAGCAAAGGGAACCTAGAGATTTCCAATGACAAAAACACTAATACTATTGTTAGGAAAACTTCAGAAAATAAACCTAAAAAACCAACAAATAACAGCAACACAGTGGTCAAGAAAAATGATTTAAATAAAGACAAAAATAGCCAACCAAGTGTGGAACAAAGCTTCCCTAGTACTTCTACTAGTGGCCCTAATAAATCTGTCCTAAATAATAGTCCAAATAAAACTCAGCAAATCAGAATTGCTGAAAAGACAATGGGGGACAAAACATATGTAAATATCTCAAAATCATTAGTCCCTTTCAACCTTGAGGGTGAGATTGCAAAGATCAAAATTAGCATATCTCTAGCTGAATTAGTAACCCAGGATGTACATAAAAACCAAGTTTTGAGAGCTTTGAATATAGGCAGTGATATTGATACTTTAAACTTGACAGATGACAAAACATAATTGTTGTTTGGTCCTGAAGTTGAAGGAAAATACCAAGAAGGAGTTGTCCCTTCCTTCTATGTTAGCTTGAACATACATGATAAGATCTTGCACAATTCCATGCTAGACTCGGGTGCTTCTCATAACCTTATGTCAAAAATGGTAATGGAAAGCTTAGGCCTAGAAATTACTAAACCTTATAAAGACCTATACTCCTTTGATTCAAGCAGAGTCAAGTGCTTGCACCTAATCAAAGATTTTTTAGGATATTCTAACTCATAGGAAATAGTTAAGAATAACTTATTCTAGTGTAGAGTTAGGTAAAGTGTGTTTCTTTACCATGTAAATTTGTAACTTATAATTCGACGGTCACGATTTGTAGTGATCCAACAGTTATCTCTCACCTCGGTATCAATGGCACTTGATCTGTGGCTTAACACTCGATTGGTCCATGATCTCTATTTAAAGAGCATGGAGGGTCATTTGTCCAGTAACCGTTTATGAGAAAAACATATGTAACTTTTCTTTTATATTAATAAATTCCCTGAAGAGGCCACGTTGGCTCAGGGCATGGACTGTTTCCCTCTTTGAGGGTTTTAACCGCGTGAATATACTGGTGTACTGATTTTTGATCTGTTTGTGAGCGGTGACCTTTTTTTCTTGATCTATGGAACTTACCCTGTAAATTCCTACATGGTATCAGATCTATTTTGAGGGCCGCGTCCGTTGTTGATCTAAATCCGAAGTTGGTTTGATTGCATGTGAATGCCGCTTTGTAGATCTACTATTTCTGAACATTTTGGGCTTGGAGAACTGCTTGGTTGTGTTTGGAGCATCTGTTACAGTGAGGAACGCCTTTCATTTCATGCGAAAAGGTTTCTGGTTGCCCAAGTTATGTCAGTTTAGATCTAGAGGTATAAAGCATCTATTTTGCAGTTATATTTGTTAATAGTTCTGCTTATTTCGGTTTTTTTTCCTGTATTAAGGTTTTATTTATTTGCCGGATCTATACCCTCTTCTCTGTGTATGCTCTTTGTTGTGCGCTCCGTGCGATCTCGGAAAATAAAAAACAGGAAAAAGGGATTTTTTTTGCTACGTATGCTCTTTCTCCGCGTCTTTGTGCTATTTTGGGAAATTATAAATAGTGAAAAAAAGTGATAGTTACTGGTAAGGCTAACCGAGAATCTAACATTTTGTCGTAAGGCTTTGCATTTTGTTTTTTTTAATAACATAATCCTTTTACTATCTCACTTGGTGAGGGGTTAGTTTATGAGAATAGAGGTCTTGGGTTCAAGTCTCCTTCTCAAGCTTCTTTTGTAAAAAAAATTTGTTCAAAGGGGAAGAATTTTTTTTAAAAGAGCAACACTTTATCCCGTTCCCGTAACTATTCGACATCTACAACTCAGTTTTTTCAAAAGGCATAGCTTCTTCATCCAGAAGCCATTTTTCGAGCTGTTTTTTTTTAAACGACCTAATTTTCTGAGATATTTCCATTGGAGTAGTTAGTTTTAGCTTTTCTTAGCTTCATTTTTTTTTAATGGAAAGTGCATGCCCGGTTATTCTTAATAGCACCAATTATTTCCAATGGCTACCTCACATGGTAGATATACTTAGAAGTAAAGGGCTTTATAGAATAGCCACAGGGCTAGAAACTAAACCTTCTGATGATGATAAATTTTCTAAATGGGAAAATAAACAAGATCAAGCATGAGGGTTGATAGGAATGTCCATTGCTCAAGATATTCGATTTCATATCCTTGACATTGACACCCCTCATGAAGCCCTAGACAAGCTAAATATTTTCTTTGGCATTCAAAATCAAATCAAGGCCCATCAGCTTGAAAATGACTTGCTTACTTTGGACCCCAATAATTTCTCCTCTATTGAAGATTTTTTGTTCAAATTCAAGACCCTCATAGTTCTTTTAGAAGGTTGTAAGATCAAAAAGGAAGATGGTAGTCTCATCTATTGCATTCTTACTAAGCTTGACCCTACATACTCTATTTTTGTTTCCGCCTTCCATTCCACTAGAGAATCCATCATTTCTTTAGGAACCACCTACAAGAATCCCTTTTTTGATGCCTTTTGTGATTATTTGATAAGAGAACAAGAAAAAATTTTACACCTTGATATTATCACTGCTGGAAATGCTTCTAAGAAAGCCTTAGCAGCCCAACATCATCATATCAAAAGAATCCCAAGAATCAGTATCCTAAAAAGTATGGTCCGAAACCAAACAAGGGTCCTAAGAAATTTCAGCCACAAACTGAAAAAGCAACTCACCAAAATGATAAGGCATATAAAAAAAAAAGGAAAGAAGACAGATAGACATTGCAACGTTTGCAATCGCGATGGCCATTTAGAGTCCAAATTTTTTAAGAAGATGGAAGCCTTAGAAGCCGCAATGAAGAAGAAAAACATCAATTTGGAGCACTCTTCACCTTCATCTTCAGGAATGGCACTTTCTGTTTGTGGTTGTCAAGCTTCAAGATCTAGTTATGCATTAAATGTATCTTCTTCTTCTCCTTCTCATAAGTGGCTCATTGATTCTGGAACTTCTTTGTAATGTTCCAAATTTGGAACTTGCTGCTCCATCAGGAATATCTTGGGATATTCCAATTCCTTCTTCAGTGAGACATCACAAGTCCATTTCAGAGATTTACTATTCGGGAATTTATTGTCTCCTTCCAAAGAAGGGAGAGATCCTGAGGCTAGTTGGCCCTTCACAGACTCTGTCTATGGATATGCTATATTCCACCTTGGGAATTTCTACTACAGGGTCCTTGGGGACGCTGTATAAGGAAGATGCTATAAAAATAAAACAAACCACTACTGTGATGCCTTAGAAAACACATCATACAACTCCTATGCAAAATATGAGCTCAAAGAAATAACTCTAGATGGGTTATTCAAATCTCCCCAATCTAGATCTCTAAAACAATGCTCAATGAGAGAGCTTACAACAACATATGAACATAAATGTTAACTCTGCAATTCTGAAATGCACCATAAGAGGTAAAATGCTACAACCATCATTATATTATGATATCAGTAGTAAAATACAAGAAATAGTTGAGGGACATGCCACTCAAGCCTTAAGAACCAACCTCCAATACATGAACAATGAAATACATGAGTTGCTGCAACTCCACAAAATGCCGGAGAGCAGTGCCTGCGCTGTGTATATGAAGGTATAAGCTGTTGAATATGAATAAATTGTACATATGGCTGAATTAATACAAAATAATATCCCAATAACAAGAGATGGGCTGAAAATACAATATTTCTAGCCAATATATGAAAGATTGCTAGAAATGCCGGAGAGAACAAAAAATGTGACAACTGAGTTGTCACTGCAACTAAACCAAAATAAGAATGAGGCTATGGCTGATCTAAAATTTGATTTCCCTCCTCTGATAATGTCTCCAATACAAAGGGCTGATCCCTTTGTCTCAAAAACATCCTCCTTTGAAGCTCCAGAACCCCTCTCTCACTGCCTCCTCTAAAATAACGCAGTTTCCTCCATGGAATGCACAGTGGGAGATGATGGAATGTTGGTCTCATGCCAAATATGTGAAATTCAGCCTGGAAATCCTCCTTGAAGCTCCTCCCATGAATATATCACTCCTCCACTGAAGGAAACAAGGCAAGAGAGACTCCATGAGTTCCTCTCTTACTGCACCCATCAACACAATGTCCTCTCTGCTACAAAGCTAACATTGTAGAAGATGAATGTAGCTATGGCAATGCTGGATTGAGGAAAATCAGCTCAATCCTCATCCTTCCTTGAGGAAGAGGTAGGGATTCCTGATCGAGAACACCCTAGTGCCCGAGGGCACCATCACCTTGCTAAACAGCCGTGGGATGCAGGCCTTTGCAGACCCACGTATGAAACTCCAAAACATCATGCAAATGGGCTGCCATCTCCTCCTTATAAAGAAATGGAACTCTTCTCCACCATGGTCCCACCAATTAGGGTTTCCACCCTTACATGAGTGTCTTCCCTCCAAAACTGCACAGCTTCTCTAAGAAGCCTCTCCTCCTTGGGTAGCGCTGTTGACTTTAGTCAAAGATGAATAAATAAAGTGATCCGAGTTCCATTCACACCCTTAGGTGTTTATTTCAACTGCTTATTTTTCCTCCTTTTACACAAGGAGTGTTATTCCTTCATTAAAATAGGGCTAAGGTGTCTCCTTACCCATTTTATTAAGCAAAAATAAAATATGAAACTATAATGTTCCATTTTAGCTTGAGGCTAAAATTGGGAAAATTACAGTCCTCCCCTCCCACATGTTGCTTGTCCTCAAGAAAATGCATAGAGAGAACAAAATTTCTCCCCCCTTTCTTCTCTCATGACCTCCTCAACAACAAGCTTTACCACTGCTCAAAAGATGCTACAATAAATCTGTCCTCCAATGCTCTCTCCCAAGTATGCAAGCTGAAAATGATGCTCCTCATGGAAATATAGAAGGTGTAGTGGAATCCTTCTTGCTGTGCTATGGCCTCCTTAAGGTAGGAGTTATGATATGCATGGGAAAATTTGTCTCCCAATGATGATCCTCTCATCCATGCAATCATCCAAATCTTAACCCCCAATTTCTGCAATGTGTTGGGGCTGAATGGAGAGTTGTGCTTGTGCTTCTCATGATGGCCCTCTCTCCATTTTAAGTGTTCATGGGGCTGCCTCTGTCCTTGGGCTGAAATGGTATGGTCTCCAAGAATGGCCCAAGCTACCCCATCAAGAAAATCAGCCATGAAATGCCTCCTCAAATTCTCCAAGTGGTTCCTCCCACAATAATAGAAAGTAGCAATGTGGCATTCATGGTATGCCCATGGTGTCTCCTGCAAAATGAAGCATGTATAATAGGGAGAATCATGCTCCAAATGGGTTGTACATACAATACTCTCCAAATAATTCTCCTCAATAGATATATAACATCAGAAATATGTAAGGAGCAATATGCAATAGAATCAAGTTGTCAAATGACAACCGGAGAGTGGTTCCAAATCCCACTCATGGAACCTACACAGTGCCTCCTTGGCCTACCTCAAAATCAAGAGTAGCAAGTGTTGAACTAGCCAATTTTTTGCTGCCACAAACTCCTCACAAGATGGAAACATGAAAATTCCATTTGGTGCCGATGGTGCACACCAAGGAATATGTGGCATCCTCCACAACCACTATAAGAATGGCCAATCCCACTGTTGCAATTGGTTGCAAGTGCATACTCATGAAAAATGCAAGTAGGAACAATCCTCCTTGATACATCATGCTTCTCAATCAATGAAAAGAAATACAATACAAAATATGAAATTATACCTCCTCCATCATGCACTAGAGCTCTTGAGCTGAAATGGCTCATCTGAATGCTCTCCCTCTCCTCTAATGAGTAAGGGAATGGTTGTGCCAACCTCTCCAAAAGAATCCGAGCTATGCATCTATCCATATGCTGATGTAGATCATAATGAATGCCCTCCCAAGTGAACTCCTCTAGCAAAGCCAAGTATGCATCCAAATGCACCGCTAGGAAGTCCTCATGTGCTGCATGCAATAGTTTCTCCTTGAGACTAGAAATTCTAGTCAAGAAGAGTCTTCCATGATGATAGGTGAAGATATCATCCACTAAGTATCTTCCATCTTCATCAAGGCCATCCAAGATCATGCAATGCACCAAGATCCTGGGAATACTCAACCAAAAGTTGAGTCCTCCACCCTGTATCAATCCTCCACATAGATAGCGCTGGTATTATGCAATACGGTGCCCCCTCATGCTGCTTCCTACTACTTTGACATCCCTAATTCCAAATTCATCCTCCAAGTTGCTGCCATGCCCATCATGCAGCTACTCATGCTCAAAAGAAATGATGCTCTCTGAAAATGATCCTCCCATGAGAGACTATCACCTCCAAAGAATCTCTCGATCTTGGGCAATGTAAGCATGAGTGGCCTCCATCTACTCCAATGCATGAAAGAGTCCTTCCTCTAAGGAATTATCCTCTCTCTCACCAAATCTATGGATCAGCCATCCTGCATCATGAAGATGCTATCCTCCATCTATCTCTGCAGCAAATCTATATGCGTAATAAAACTGATGAGAATGGGTGGTACAGAAAATGAGAGAGTGTATCCCTTCTCCTTGTGCTTAACCCCAAGCTCTCTGTGCTGTGATGGACTCCTCTAATGTCTCCACCCCTCCGAAATCCAAGAGTGGTGAACCTCAAAGCATGATGCCTCTCATCATCTCTAGATCAAATGGCCTTCTAGGTGGAAAGCCTCCAAAAAGTGAGACATCAAGATCTGAAATAGATTGCATGTATGAGTGGACTGATTTGTCCCTCTCTCCTCTGCGCAATGTAGTGTCTTTCCTGTTAGCGCTCAAATATACCTTAGACGGAAATAAGGTAAAACTCAAGGCAACATCAAACCACGCTCAGCCTTGTAGCTAGCCCTACGAGGATAGGAGAGGGCTCTCTCCGGGTCTATCTCAGCAAAGGATCTTCAAAGGGGCTGAGATGACTTATAATGGATACTGATTTTAGGCTAGTAAATAGATAAGAAGGTTTGGTTTTGATTTTTTGGGTTTTCGTTGGAAAAATGGGAAAAACAATTTTGGGTTCGGGGATGAGGCCAGATCTTTGCAGAATTTGAGTTGGGGCAAGGTAGGCAGTAGTCTTGATGCCTTTTGATTATGTGTATGGATGGATCAGAATGAAAAGGAGCTGAATAGGGCAAGGGAGAACAAGGATCCTCTCCAAACTGGCAAAAACATATAAAACTAAACAAATTTAAAGGCAGAGCACTGGAATCAATGGATTCTACCTCATTTACTCATTCATTTAGTTTCAGAAGCAAAAGAAGGGAATGGCATACATTAAAAATTTAAAGAAATTACAAATAACTGAGAGAAAACACCATCAATAACTGAAAACCACAAGAATCCCAACAGGTGCCGCAAAACCTCTGATCTTTCCTTAGCCAAAAATGCAGAAAATATGTACAATAGTGTGCCAAACTTTTCCCAAGAGTCCAACCTATAGAATGTCTCAGAAATTACATCATATAGACCATCCTAACCCCTTCCCATGCCTCTATGGGTCGAATTCCTCCTTCTAGGAGCAGTTTCAACCAATTCTAAACAAGGAGCTAAAATCTAGGCAGTCAAACAACTTGCCTCTAAAAGGAAGGAAACTAATTCATTTACATGATTTTCACTTTTTTGTGAGTGAATCTTCTAGAATAGGTAAAAGTAAGTCAAAATTACATTACAGCCACAAAATGACATCAAGATAACTCAAAAATTACATCCACAATCAAAACTAGTCCAACTGGCCGAAATTCTGAGCTGGAAGATGAAAAATTAGCCAAAAATCTCTATGCGCCGCGCGCCTGAGCTCTATGTGTCGCGCGACTTTCAGCCTATTTTTGGGGCACTTCCTGGCATCAAAATCAAGATCATGATATATTTTTGGAAAGCCCTGGATGTCTGCCATCCACCCCAAGTGGAATTTCCCAATTTGGAGTTCATTTACCCTGCCAAAAATCAAATCTCCCAACACTACTTCCTGCAGGTGCATCAATTCTCCTGAGGAAACGGTATTCTTGACATTTCTCCAAAACCATTACACCTGTGTAAAACGTGAAGGAGGTTTTTCTTCCTTGGCATGTTTTTTACAAAAACCTCTCTACGTTTTCCAAAATTCATCTGTTATTGCTCTAAAACATCATTTGAGTGAAACCTATCCCGATGTGTGAAACAAGGGATTTGTCGAAATGAAGCGAAATGAAGGGGATAAGGGGCTTCTAAATTCTTGGGGAAATTTTGGGAAGTAGGGAGGGATGTTAGAAAGTATGGGAAAGTGGAATCTCAGAGATTTAGTGAGGGGAAGGGGTCCAAAAGGGAAAAACACAGGCCTGGCCTAGAAAATTGCCAAGTTGTGGCAAGAAACTAGGGTTTGTGCAAAAATGAGGAATTTGGGGGATCTCAGTGATGGGAAGTGTTGGATAAGGTACATTAATGATAGGGGAAGGTGTATGAACATCAGGATACAAGTTTTTCTAATGATTTGACCATCCAAGAGAAATTACCTCCAAAACCCTAAGAGAGGGAAATGGACCTTACCTAGGCACAACTGAAGCATGAACAAGCTGTAAAATGACCCAATGGAACTTGACATGATGATGAAAACCCTCTGAATGATGGTACACTCAGCTGAATGGTGACATGGACCAACATTCAGACAAATTTGAAAAGAGTGAAAACAAACCCTAGACCTAATGCCTAATGACCAAATTTTGCTTGAAGACTCATTGAAATGACAAAATTTGACCTTGACACCTTAAAATCACTTTGTAAGAGCATGTTTGATCACTGAAGGAAAGCTGCAAAGGCTGACACTAACATTTCCTATGTGTAGAAAATTTCTGAAATAGATAAGGGAGAATGCTCATCATCCCTTCACGCTGATCCTTCTGCTCTTCTTTCTCCATCTCACAATCCCCGGAAAATGATACATATGTATCTGGAATTGTGTCTTCGTACCCACATGCAAAAATATTTGGAACTCATTTAAAAGACACAAGGGCTCCTCTAGTGGAAGCAATGGCTCCCCTTTCACCTCCATGTGGTGGTGGATTTCCTCCTAATGTGACAACGCTGTTGGTTCTTTCCAATGTATGCAAAGTGTTTGTTTTTATGACACAATGAGTTTCACCAAGTTTTCCCATCAAACCCTTAGTGAATGCATCATATATTTTTGCATATGCATGTCAATGAAAAATGGAACCTTCAAACCAACAATCATGAGCCATACCTTGAGTTGCAGCGTTGCTCCTCCCATGGCCTCATTTTCTTCCTCTACTCCTTTGCAATGCAAGTGAACAAAGGATTGCGTTGTGGATCTGCATGTGTGGCTGAATGCTCACACCCTTCATGAGAATAGCTAGGATTTGTCTCATCAACAAACCCTTCTCAGAAAATTTCTCCAAATTTCCATTTCATCAAGATCTTCAATAATCTCCTCAATAGTCTGGAAAAGAAGAAGGGAAACCTTCTCTTCCTTCATTCCTCTTTCCTTGTTTCCTCTGTCAATATCATCTCCTTGGAGAGAAGCTCCTCTTACTGATGGCAATCTTGTGCACAAGATGAGCCAAGATTGATGCTCTGATACCACTGTAATGTTCCAAATCTAGAACTGGCTGCTCCATCGAGAATATCTCGGGATATTCCAATTCCTTCTTCAGTGAGACATCACAAGTCCATTTCAGAGATTGAATGTTGGGGAGTTTATAGGATATGTCTCCTTCCAAATAAGGGAGAGATCCTGAGGCTAGCTGGCCCTTCACAGAGTCTGTCTATGGATATGCAATATTCCACCTCGAGAATTTCTGCTACAGGGTCCTTGGGGACGCTGTATAAGGAAGCTGCTGTAAAAATATGACAAACCACTGCTGGGATGCCTTAGAAAATACATCATAAAACTCATATGCAGAATATGAGCTCAAAGAAATAACTCTATATGGGTTATTTAGATCTCCCCAATCTAGATCTCTAAAACAATGCTCAATGAGAGAGTTTACAGCAACATATGAAAATAAATGTTAACTTTGCAATTCTGAAATGCACCATAAGAGGGAAAATGATACAACCATCATTATATTATGATATTAGTAGTAAAATACAAGAAATAGTTGAGTGACAAGCCACTCAAGCCTTAAGAACCAACCTCCAATACATGAACAATGAAATACATGAGTTGCTGCAACTCCACAAAATGTTGTAGAGCAATGACTGTGCTCTGTATATGAAGGTATAAGCTGTTTAATATGAATAAAATGTACATATGGCTGAAGTAATACAAAATAATAGCCCAATAACAAGAGATGGGCTGAAAATACAAGATTTCTAGCCAATCTATGAAAGATTGCTAGAAATGCCGAAGAGAACCAAAAATGTGACAACTGAGTTGTCACTGCAACTGAAACAAAATGAGAATAAGGTTGTGGATGATATGAAATCTGATTTCCCTCCTCTGATAATGTCTCCAATACAAAGGGCTAATCCCTTTGTCTCAAAAACATCCTCCTTTGAAGCTCCAGAACCCCTCTCTCACTGCATCCTCTAAAATAACACAGTTTCTTCCATGGACTGCGCAGTGGGAGATGATGGAATGTTGGCCTCATGCCAAAGATGTGAAATGGAGCCCAGGAATCCTCCTTGCAGCTCCTCCCATGAATATATCACTCCTTCACTGAAGGAAACAAGGCAAGAGAGACACCATGAGCTACTCTCTTGCTGCACCCAACAACACAACGTCCTCTCTACTGCAGAGCTAACGCTGTAGAAGATGAATGTAGTTGTGGCCAATGCCAGATTGAGTAAAATCAGCTCAATCCTCATCCTTCCTTGAGGAAGAGGTAGGGATTCTCGACCGGGAACACCTTGGTGCCCGAGGGCACCATCACCCTGCTAAATAGCCCGGGGATGCAAGCCTTTGTAGACCCAAGTCTAAAACTCCAAAACATCATGCAAATGGGCTACCATATCCTCCTTATAAATAAAGGGAACTTTTCTCCCCCATGGTCCCACCAATTAGGTTTTCCACCCTCACATGAGTGTCTACCATCCAAAACTACGCAGCTTCTCTAGGAAGCCTCTCCTCCTTGGGCAGTGCTGTTGACTTTAGTCAAAGATGACTAAATAAAGTGATCCGAGTTCCATTTACACCCTTAGGTGTTTATTTCAGCTGCTAATTTTTCCTCCTTTCACACAAGGAGAATTATTCCTTCATTAAATGAGGGCTAAGGTGTCTCCTTACCCATTTTATTAAGAAAAAATAAAATATGGAACTATAATGTTCCATTTTAGCTTGAGGAAAATATGCAACTATAATGTTCCATTTTAGCTTGAGGCTAAAATTGGGAACATTACATTCTTACCACATGGCTAAAAATAAATCCATGTTTTCTTCTTTAAATGATTGTAACACCAAACATATTTATGTTGGTGATGATAGATCTCTTAGTGTTGTAGGATTTGGAACCATTCATCTAGATAATGGTCAGTTTAATGATGTACTATGTGTTCCTACCTTGTCATGCAACCTTCTATCTGTTTATCAGATAACTCATTCAGGTGAAGGGAAAATAGTAGAATTCTCACCTCATGATGTTGTAATCAAGGACCTCAAAGATCCTAAACACATTTTAGCTACTAGCATTGCTGATGATTCCACAAAGTTGTATAAGTTTGACAACTTTAGGTCATCATCTCTTCCCTCTGTTTTTGTTGCTCATAATGATGATGTGAGCAAAATTTGGCATGAGCAATTTGGTCACTTAAACTATCTCTCTCTTCAAACTCTATGTAAGGAAAATATGGTGACAGGCCTTCCTATGGTATCTTGCCAGGATGGTGTTTGCTCCGGATGTGTTCTCGGAAAACATCATCGGGATAGTTTTGACAAATGTGCCTCTTGGCATGCTTCAACCCCTTTGCATCTTGTGCACAATGATTTATGTGGTACACTTCCTGTTATTTCTCTCTGGTTGCAAGTACTTCTTAACTTTTATTGATGATTTTTCCAAACGCACTTGGGTATATTTCTTAAAACTCAAGAGTGAAGTTTTTAACATGTTCTTGGCCTTTAAGGCCTTTGTTGAGAAACAATCTGGACGTCAAATTCTTAAGTTAAGATCAAACAATGGCAGTGAATATGTTAACAAAAAATTTATCAACTTCTTCACTGAGCATGGCATTCAATTGAACCATACTGTTCCATATACTCCACAACAAAATGGTGTAGCTGAAAGGAAGAATCACACCTTAAAAGAAATGGCTAATTTTATCCTTCAATCTAAAGGACTTGGTCTCAATTTTTGGACAGAAGCCATTAACTGTGAAAATTACATAGTAAATCGCACTCCTACTAAGGTTTTAAAGAATATAACTCCAGAAGAAGCTTGGAGCTCAATCAAACTAGATGTAAGTCACTTTCGTGTTTTTGGAAGTGATGCTTGGGCCCATATTCCAAATGCGAAACATAAAGCCTTAGAACCTAAGAGTGAAAAATGTATTTTTGTTGGATATTTTGAAGATGTCAAAGGATATAGACTTCTTCAACCCAAATCCAAAAATATAATAATTAGAAGAGATGTAAATTTTGATGAAAATATATTGGCCTGCGAGCCTGATTCGGCATATGTGCCACCTCTCTATCTCTCTCTCTTCTATTTTTAATAGCATTCCTTCTAGTTAAGATGATGAGAACAAGGATGAAAATCCTCCTCCAGCTCATGAAATTGTTCTTTAGAATCCACCACTTCCAATATGGGTTCGCTCTACTCGGGATGCAGCAGGTTCTCTTGCAAGTGACCCTACTGATCGATGACATACACATTCTCAGTTCGGAAGAGCCTCTTCATTATTGGCTCAAGTTCTAGAAAAACTTGATCCAGAAACATTTGAAGAAGCCTCCAGTCATCTAGATTGGGATGAAGCTATGAATGAAGAGTATCGTTCCTTATTGGCAAACAATACTTGAGACCTTGTTCCTCTTCCAAAAGGAAGAAAACTTGTCCGATGCAGATGGGTTTACAAAACAAATTTTAGATCAGATGGAAAAGTGGATAGACATAAAGCTCATCTTGTCGCTAAAGTTTTTTCACAAGTTGAAGGCATTGACTATACTGAAACCTTCTCCCCTGTTGCCAAAATGAATTCTATCCGCCTTGTTCTTTCCTGTGTTGCCTCCTTTAAATGGGAAGTCCATCAGATGGATGTTAAATCCGCCTTCTTACATGGAGATTTGCATGAAGAAATTTACATGGAACAACCACCTGGATCTATCCAAAACGACTCCAGCCTTGTTTGTCACCTTAGTAAGTCTCTCTATGGTCTCAAACAAGCTCCTCGAGCTTGGTATGCCAAAATGGATAGATTTCTCTTAGATAATGGCTTTTCTAGGTGTCATTCTGACAACACTGTCTCTACCAAGAAGGTGAGTAATTTCTTCACCATCCTTGTTCTTTATGTTGATTATCTTACTTTAATGGTAGTGATCCAAACCATATAAACCATGTGAATTCTAGCCTCAAAAAGAAGTTTGAAATGATAGACTTAGGACACTTGCATTATTTCCTTGGTCTTCAAGTCTTGCAATCCAAGGAAGTCATTACCCTCTCTCAAAACAAGTATGCCTGTGATCTTCTACACCACTTTCACATGGAAGACTATAAGCCTGCCCCTTCTCCCTTTCAATCTGGAGTCAAGCTTTCAGTTAATTGTACTACCCCTGAAGTTGATGCTACCTTATACTGTCAACTTGTTGGTAAACTTTTGTATCTAACCCATACCCGTCTTGACCTTTCCTTTGTCGTTGGTCTTGTCACTTAGTTTATCCACCAACCTCATGAAAGTCATTGGAAAGCAGCTAAAAGAATACTTCGATATGTTCGAGGCATAGTTCGGTTCGGGATTCATTACACTGCAGGAGCATCTCCCTTGTTGATTGGTTTCACTGATTCTGATTGGGCTAGTGACCCTGATGATCGGAAGTCCACTACAGTATATGTATTCACTCTTGGTTTAGGACCTATTAATTGGTCTTGTAAGAAACAAAGTGCCATCTCCCTTTCTTTAGCAGAAGCATAGTATCGTGGTACAGTTGAAGCCAACAACGAAGCCATGTGGCTTCAAAAGATCCTATCTGAATTTGGTCTTCATCAGCAGCATCCAACTACACTTTGGTGTGATAATCAAAGTGCCATTGAACTATGTAAAGATCTAGTTCAGCATCAGTGTATGAAATACATTGAAATCCACATATACTTCATCAGAAATCTCATTCATGATCATGTTCTTGAAGTGAAATATTGTCCGACCAATGATCAAGTAGCCGATATCTTTACAAAGGCTCTCACAGAAGCGAAGTTTACCAAACTTCGATCCATGCTTGGAGTTCAGGAAAGTTTTCATTAAGGGGGGATAGGCTCTAATTCCTCCTTCCTTCCCCTATTGTGTCACTTTTGTAAATCCTTCAATCCTATCCCAATTTGATCTTAAGGGGGGATGTTAGGATATTTCGACACATAGGAAATAGGCTCCTTTTGTGTCACCTTTGTAAATCCTTCAATCTTATCCCAAGTTGTTCTTGAGGGGGGATGTTAGGATATTCCGACACATAGGAAATAGTTAAGAATAACTTAGTCTAGTGTAGAGTTAGGTAAAGTGTACTTCTTTACCATGTACATTTGTAACTTATAATCTGACGATCACGATTTGTAGTGATCCGACGGTTATCTCTCACCTCGGTATTAATGGAACTTGATCTGTGGTTTAACACCTGATTGGTCCATGATCTCTATTTAAACAAAATGGAGGATCATTTGTCCGGTAGCCATTTATGAGGGAAACATATGTAACTTTTCTTTTATATTAATAAATTCCCTGAAGTGGCTACGTTGGCTCAGGGCGTGGACTGTTTCCCTCTTTGAGGGTTTTAACCACGTGATTATACTGGTGTACTGATTTGTGATCTGTTTGTGAGCGGTGACCATTGGTTCTTGATCTACGAAACTTACCCTGTAAATTCCTACAATATTTATGCATCAAATTGGCACAGATTCCTGCTAAGGGTATAGTTATGGACATAGTAGTAACTGATATTCCCCCAAAGTATGGTATGCTTCTATCTAGATCATGGGGAGCTAAACTTCAAGGGAGCCTTCAAATGGACATGTCCTATGCCACCATCCCAATGTTTAACCAAACTAGGAGATTATACATGGAATCCTATATGAAATACATGGTGAGCAACATAGATAGGCCAAAAAATAATCCTGTTTACTCTATTCACTCAGATTTAGATTCCTTTATCTTATATAATGAAGATGAAATAAATAAAAAACAAAATGAAAATGAAGAATAATTCAGTCCATCAAAACAATCAAATCTGTCCTCAACTCAAGCACGCGACAACTCAAACTTTAGCAGCCCTGAACAACAAAAGAAAAATGAACATGAAATAGAAACATTGTGGGAAATGACCTTTGATGGCTCTTATGGCAAGATAGGTCCTGGAGTAGGTGTATGGATACACAATATAAACAAAGGACATTCTTATAAGCTTGATTTTCCATGCACCAATAATATTGTAGAATATGAAGCCCTCCTCCTTGGCCTACATCTGCTCAAAGATTTAGGAGCTAAGAAAATATCAGTCCGCGAAGATTCTGAGCTAATTATTAGGGAAATAAAAGGGGAGTATTCTGTTACACCATTTTTTTGGTCATCTAACCTATTATTATTAGATGAACCCAAGTACACCATGTAAGACCAATTTTACCCTAAGTAAAATTGCTTTCACCATGTGAAATAACTTATTTGTTTACATTTCCCAGTCATATTTAACCCAAACACGGAAATCAATTAAATAAATCCTTATTTATTTATTTCCAAAGAATAATTTATTTAAATCATTATTTAAATAATATTCTTAGTTAAATTTGACTAAATCATCCATAAATAGTTAAATAAACCATTATTTATTTAATTATATTCCCATCATTTCCCTAAAATGATAAATAAATCATTTATTTATTTATTATTTATAAATAAAGGAATTGACCCAAGTCAAAAATCATTTTCCCTCCAACAAATATAATAAAAAATTCCTAAAGGGTGGTTCTAGAATTTGATTAATAATATTTTATTCATGCACCGAGTTCTAGACCACCCTAATATTTTGTTATAAATAGAAGGGTTTTCCCCATTCATTAGTCACCTCCATTGCGTTAGATCACTCTGGATCTATACTAGGTCACATTCTCCATTTTTACCTTGTGAGCTCCCATTGAGTTCTATGCTTGTCTAGGTTTTCTACAACAACAACAGAGAGGAATTTTAGATTTGAAACGCTAAGGAATTTCAAGAACCCATCCCATTGAGGAGAACCGGAAAACACCTCTCTTATTTTCCTCTCAGGTGCCCCCTTTTTAATATAATATAAAAATTCTTTCAAATACATTGTTCTTGTCTTGTCTATTGGATGCATGGAGCCACATTTTACTTTATCTGCTTAATGTCTTTTATGCTTAGATCTGGATTTGTGTAGCATTATTTGGATCACCTAATTGCAGATTTAAAGATATTTGGCAGCCATAATCAATGTTAGGGCTATTTTTTATGCGTAGCTAAAGTGGTATTTTATGACAAAAGATTCATACTAACAATTGGCGACTCCACACGGGTTTTCTTTTGCGACCGTTGTCGTTTTATATATTCCTACATATCCAGCTATTTCAGACCCTAGGGTTTCTCTTCCATTTTCTGTTTTTCCTATTTTTATGGTGCTTTCCACCTCTAAAAACCCTAAAAAAATCAACTTTTTAACTTTCGTGTGTTTCTGGCCTTATTGCGCAAGTGACAGACATCAGCCGCAGCTGAGACGACAATTTTTTCTAAAATCTGCCGTCGAGAGACCCAGATCTACAGGTCGCACTTATCAGCCCAAAAACCGCAACGTGGCCTTGAGGTCGCACTTTTCTGCCCAAAATCTGCGACCTGGACTAAAAACAGGTCAGAACCTGCGACCTGCACTTTTTTCTGCAATTTTCCAGCACTTTTTCTGGGTTTGTCTTAAGCTTCTGTCAGGGTTTTCTAGCCTCTGTCTCCACCCGTTTAGACCTGTTTATGATCTGTTTCACTCAACTAAGTGGGAATCTTGCCCCTTAGGGCTCTAGTACCCTCCAATTTTTGTGGGAGAGTTTTTGCTATTTTCAGAAGTCTGAATTTCTAGGGTTTCAGCCTTATTACTTTCAAATCTGATACCTCATTTTCAGATCCCTTTAGATCAACACTCCTCCCTTTCAAATCACCTCATATAGTTTTGTTTGGGTTCATTTCTAGGGCAGCCTCCTTGTCCCTTCTATTTTTAGCTGATCTCCTCCTTTTTAGCAGCAACCTTGCCTCTGCCTCTTTGCTGTTCTCTGCACCTCTTTTCAGCAGATTTCTCCTTTAGATCCCCGTCCCTCCTGACCTTAGATCTATTGGCCTCATTTTCGCGTGCTTTTCTTAGTTTTTTCCCTCTTATAGACTAGTTTTAAGAGACTCACCTTCTTGGGTTAGATTTATGCATTGTTAGATGTTAATTTTCTGTTCTTTCAGTCTCATTTATTACAGATTTATTTTCAGTTACGCAACACACTTTTTCTTTTACTCTCAAAATGTCTGGGTTTAAACAATTAAAATTAACACACGCCACACACTGACTGTAAGTGAAGAAGAGTCTGGTTAACACTGCCTGGAAAAGCCTTTAAAATCAATTGACACTGCACCTCTCTACCCTTGTTCTGACATTGAGCTCAATTGATTTTGCCTCTCCTTACCCCTGTCGGTTTTCTTCTCCCCATCATCATTGCACCTCCAAGGAATTTGTCCCAGAGACTTCTTGGCCTCCACCCTCAGTTTCCAGTTGGTCGACGTCCTCCTCCACATCGTCATCGAGTAAGTCCTCCCCCGAGTCTGCACTCCGACTCTTCCTCTGATTGTTCGGGTTCTCCCCCTACTCCTGGTTCTCCCCCTATTACCTTCACCATGTCTAGTTCAAGGCCTAGCGCTAGCGGCAACCCCAGTTCTACTGCTAGGTCCATTTCCAGTGGAACCACTAGGGGACCTACCTCGACTGCCCCGTTGCTCCCTTATATGGCCGGTCTCAGTCTCCCCGACTTCAATCAGCTAATCAATGATCCTATTTGCCACAATGTCAGTTGGCCTGCTATGCCAACCAAGCTCCCCTCTTACATTCCCAAGTTCGAAGGCCTTGCTAGTGAAGATCCCTCCAACCATATCTGATCTTTCCACATGTGGTGTTCCTCCAATTCCATTACCGATGATTCCATCCGTCTTCGGTTGTTCCAATGCACGCTTACTGGCGAAGCTTCTAAGTGGTATGTTGACCAGCCCACCTCTTCCCATACCACGTTTGCAACCCTTGCCCGCGCCTTCTTATCTTATTTCCAGCTTCCCCCTCGTTATGACACCAGTATCAAAATTTTGACTTCTTTCCATCAATCATCTACAACCCGCCTATTCGATCATGTTAAAGAATGGAAGAGAAGAAAGAGCATATTTCAAGCCCCTACCTTCGAAGACCGTGTCTATATGGACTGGTTTCTTCGCTCTCTCTTACCTCCCATTGGCAATGATGTTGCATCCCACTTCCCTCAAACCGAAGAAGCCGCCCTCCAAATAGCCTTGAAATATGACCTGATCTATGCTCAATTTGGTTATGATTATACCATCCTTCCTGACCTCCCCAGACTTGGTGGCACTAACGCACCGGGGGCACCTCATGCTGCCGATGGTATTATTGGAGCTCTCTCTCATCCATCCGCTCAACCTCCCATGAACTATGGTTTTCCTGGGGGAGGGGGCACCTCCCCTTGCACTTCTCCCCCTCCCGGTAACACGCATCCAGGATCTGGCATGCCTCCTCTTTCTGCCCCACCTCTGGTTTACCACACTGTTACCCAACCTCATTCTCATCCATATCCACATCCTAGTGCTCCAACTCCTCCAGCATTCGCACCCCTGCCTCCCTTGTCTTCTCAACCCCTGCAACAACTGTCACCACCCCATCAAGAGCAGGTAGATGCACAGTAGGGATTTGTGGCTACCCAACCACCTCACGGACCGGTCACCACTCAACCTCCTCCATCTGGTACCTCTGATTACCAGATCCTCATGGTTAACTTTGACCAACCTATCACCGTCGACCTCAACCTTCAAACTCAGTCCTGTCCGTACCCTCAGCCTCTTGCTCCATCTGTCCCTGAGTCACCTTCTTCAGGTTCTACAGAGCCTCTTTTGACAACTAATGGTACCTTGCGTATCCCTCAGCCCAAAGCCGAGGTTCATACCACGATTCCTAAGGGACCATTACGCCAAAATGTTTCTTATGACTGAGGTGCCCATTCATATAGCATAGTAGATGAGCTGGCCTAATCTCCTGCTTCCATTTCAACGCTGGAACTCCTCCAGTCATGCCCCTCTCAAAGAAAAGCTCTACAATCTGCCCTGGGTGCTGTAGATCTCGCAGATGACCAATTGATTGTTTTCAATGCCCATCAGTCAGAGTCTCCTCCTCTTCCTACTTCTGTAGCGTTCCAAATCCCAGTCAAAATCTGGAATGCTAACATTTCCCGGTGCATCATTGATGAGGGGGCATCCACCTGTGTGATGTCCACTTTGGTTTGGAAACAACTCGGATCTCCTGGGTTGGCCCCTCCCACGATCACTCTTCGAGCATGGGATGGCCACACCTCCCAGCCCATTGGCCTTTTCCGCAACTTTCCTATCACTCTTGCGGGCAATACTGTTTGCATTGACATTGAAGTCATCAACACCCCTCTTGATT
The DNA here is from genome assembly GCA_034641835.2 of Pinus albicaulis. NCBI lineage: Eukaryota > Viridiplantae > Streptophyta > Pinopsida > Pinales > Pinaceae > Pinus > Pinus albicaulis. The sequence goes on along the minus strand of CM076579.1, from coordinate 1,421,884,609 downwards.
ATAACATTCTTTTGGGGCATAGCTACACCTATGCCATGTCTGTTGTCCCATCCGCATTCCATCGCAAGATGCTTTTCCCTCATAATGGAAAGATATTCACCATTGACCAATTGACATATCATGAGCCAAAATCTCAGCCCTCCCCTGAGTCGAGCATCTCTTCTATAGCCAATACGCAAACCGTCGATTCTTTGAACAGTGTCTCCCCTGGCGTCTACAAAGACTCCTCCTTGCTTGGAACTTTCCTTGGTATTCCTCCTCCTCCTCATGTCTCTAATCCCAGATTAGTGAATTTTTGCATGATGCAATCATATCTGGCTGACCTTAAACGGCCCGCTTCGGCTAGTCAGCAACCTCAACCTCAACCTCGCCCACCGCAACCTGCTCCTAGCCCTTCACCTCAGCCAACCAGACCTCTTACTTCTGGCCCTTCTCCTACAGCTGGTACCCATGTGCCCCTCTATCCTCCTAGGTCAGTTCCACGAGGTCTCAACCATCTTGGAGCCGTCCCTCCTGGCCATTACCCCACTGGTCAAATACCTTTACTTGCTCCCCCTACCGGAGTCTCTTCAGTTCCCATCATGGCCACCCTCTCCCTCCCCAATTTGACCCTGAGCATACCCATCTGGTACCTTGACCCTCCATCCACTACCACGCATGGTCAACCCAAAATGGATCTTGCTTCGACCCCGGTTCAACCGGTCCCCATGACTTCTCCCACTGCAACAGTGCCTCAGTCACCTCAACAAGAACCACCTCCTATTTGCGACCGCCGGTAAGAAGGGTAAAGTCATGAAGGGAGAATTAAGGACAAGGCTACCCCGACAAACCCTACCCTCCCTGTATCTGCTAAAGCATACCATCCATGTGCCTTGTGTGATGCTGCCGCCATGCCACCCATACCGTCCCGAATTGCCTTATCTCAAGCCCATGGTTACTATCGCGTTCCCTATCCATACCTGCCCCTAAGCCTTTGTTCCTTCTGCGACCGTGACCAAGAACCCCAAGACAATTCACACCAACCACCCTTGTGCTTTATGTGATCTCCATGGCCATTACACCCACCTTTGTCCCAACCTCGAGGACTTCCGCACCTCTCTAGCCGCAATCCGCCAATACGAGGCCAAGCGCAACGAGTCCACCTCTCCCTTATTTGCGCTTTTTTCTTCGATAGAACTACTAGACATGACTGCTCCCATTGACATTCCCCCTCCTGATGTTAAGATGATGGAGCCTTCATCTGCCATTTTTTACCTATCATCATCCATGAGACCCTCGGGGAACATTCCCTCTGAATCCTCCCCTGTTGTTTCGCTTGACCTTCCTTCAGTGATCACCTTGGGCTCAACATTGGTAGATCCTTTATCTGCTTACTCTTTGGTCACTTCTGCTAACAATGCACATGTGAACCTCTCTTCTCATGATGATGAGTTAGGTAGATTCCCCGCGTCAGGTGGTCTTTCTTCCACCAGTCACCCCATCTTCTATCATGATGATGAAATTATGGAAGGAATCATCTCCCCTGACTTTCTCTATTCCCCCTTACATCGAAACCATGCATTTGAACCAAATACACCTTGTGGCCATTACATTGCAACCCAATGTTTGGGTAAGGGGCACCCATATTTGAGAGACCAAGAGAAGTAATTCTCCACAACTCTCCTCGTGTATCTGGTTATGTCAACTCTAGTACCATTATTCTTCCACACTTAGAAGAACCTCTAGAGTCCCATACCACTTCATATCACTCTTGGGATGATACCCCTTATCGTTCCCTCGTTTTACATTCACAACCCACTCTTTTAGACATTGTTGTTGACCAACCTATAGGTTTTCTAGGAGAGCACCAGTTCATTATCTCCAAATCCTCTCTTTGGGATAGTGACACCAGGTATGCCAACCCAAAAAATTAAATTCCATTTGATTCATATATGCGGTACTAAAATATATTGGCAATCCTTCATTTCCTTTCTCAAGATGCACGAAAAAAAATGGCGCACCACATCATTAAAATGTGTTTAGATCCCCCTTTTCCTAAATACATTTTGGCATGAATACAACATGCTTGGGGGAACCTAGGCCCCTCAACCATACGAATCCCAGATCTCAGCCAAAAATAGCACTAAAACCCCCTTTATCTGAAAAGTCACACTTTTCAGGTCATTTCCTGGGATAGGTCGCAGTTTTCTGCCCAGTACCTGCTACCCAGGTCGCAACACAGACCCCAAAAAGTGTGACCTGACCTGTTCATGAGCTCTAGGTACCTGTTAGTTTTTAGTACCTTGATACTTCACCAGGACCCATCATTTCTACGAAGTGTCTATTCACCTCTCCTCTAAATCGAATTTCCTCACTTACAACACTTGTACTGGGGGCACCACTTTGCCTCCTTACTTGTCCTTGTTCGTGTTGATTTTCATCATGAGATACCCTATTGTACTCATGTTTTTATGGTCCCCCATTGGACCTTTACTATGTGGCAGCACCATCGATTCGCCCTTGTTTAGAGCATCTGATTTGAGTCATCATCACATTCATGGAATCTATCTTGAGTCCCTTTGTATCTCGCTATAGCCCTCCATCCTTCTTTGCTCGGTCCCTCTCTCGTGTCGCACATTATGGCCTTCAGTCCCACTGTCCCCTATCCCTCATGATATTGTGTCAGTCACTGCCAAGCCTTTCATGCCCTTTATGCTCGAACAAGGGAAGTTGTCCATCCGCTATTCAGTATCCCCTGTTTCATCATCATCATTAGTGTCCGTCTGTTAGTCGCTCTACTATTTTCTCCTATGCCTTAGTTGGGGTTCCCTTATCACCTCACCTATGTTGGACCTACTTCTGTTGACATCGGCTCATTTACTCCAGAAGCTAGGTCTAGGGGGCAGTGTACCTTGGTTCGAGCTCTTGTCAGCATGATCATGATCTATACACCTGATGATCCAGTAATGCAACAGCAGCTGTTGGTGATTCCCAAGCATGTGTGAGATGTCTCAACCCTCATGAGGGGGTGGCCCTACAAGTAGCCCCCCACATGCCCGGACAACTACTTCATTTCAACCCTTGATGCAGCTCCTCCCATTTGATGATCTTGGCCTCAGCCGCTTGCAGCGCCTCTTCGATTTGCATGTATCAGTCAGCTTTTGCAAGCCCTTCCCCGTGTGTAGGGGGCATTTGGGCGTATCCGTATCTCATGTACTAAAATCTTATTGTATAAGTCCTGACGGTTATTCCAGGCATAGCATGTATGTGGGATCCATCATTCTATTTTTCTGGCTCCTATTTAAGCCAACATATTCTTCATGGTTTGGTTCCTCGTTTACTGGACTTCCTATTCTTTGTACTTTGTCTCGGCGGGCATAGGTATGCCTCCCCCGCCGCCTTTAGCATAGGTACCACTTCATAAAATAGAGACTTGTTGCACCTGTAAGTCTCGTCTCCTCAGGGTCTAGTCCTTTAACACCTTAGACTACCTTATATTTCTCTCTCTCACTTCCCTCTTAATGTCTAGTGATTGAGTTCTTACAACGTACTTCGGTTATACGATTTGCTCCTAACACTCGTACGTTGGGGGGCAATCTGTTACACCTTTTTTTTGGTCATCTAACCTATTATTATTAGATGAACCCAAGTACACCATGTAAGACCAATTTTACCCTAAGTAAAATTGCTTTCACCATGTGAAATAACTTATTTGTTTATATTTCCTAGTCATATTTAACCCAAAACAAGGAAATCAATTAAATAAATCCTTATTTATTTGATTATTTCCTAGGAATAAGTTATTTAAATCCTTATTCCTAGTTAAATTTGACTAAATCATTTATAAATAATTAAATAAATCATTATTTATTTAATTATGTTCCCACCATTTCCTTAAAATAATAAATAAATCATTTATTTATTTATTATTTATAAATAAAGGAATTGACCCAAGTCAAAAATCCTTTTCCCTCCAACAAATATAATAAAATATTCCTAAAGGGTGGTTCTAGAATTTGATTAATAATATTTTATTCATGCACCAAGTTCTAGATAACCCTAATATTTTGCTATAAATAGAAGGGTTTTCCCCATTCATTAGTCACCTCCATTGCATTAGATCACTCTGGATCTATACTAGGTCACATTCTCCATTTTTTCCTTGTGAGCTCCCATTGAGTTCTATGTTTGTCTGGGTTTTCTACAACAACAAGAGAGAGGAATTTTAGATCTGAAATGATGAGGACTTTCAAGAACCCATCCCATTGAGGAGAACTGGAAAACACCTTTCTTGTTTTCCTCTCAGGTGCCCCTTTTTAATATAATATAAAAATTCTTTCAAATACATTGTTCTTGTCTTGTCTATTGGATGCATGGAGCCACATTTTACTTTATCTGCTTAATGTCTTTTATGCTTAGATCTGGATTTGTGCAGCATTATTTGGATCACCTAATTGCAGATTTAAGGATATCTGGCAGCCATAATCGATGTTAGGGCTATTTGTTATGCGTAGCTAAAGTGGTCTTTTACGACGAAAGATTCATACTAACATATTCAGCCAATAAACCAAGACTAAGTAGGAATGTTTCCCTTGAGCTTTTAAAAACCTTTGAAAAATATGAACTCACCTTCATTCCTAGAGCTCAAAACCACCTTGCAAATGAACTTGCCTTTGCTACCAGCAATTGCTAAATACCCTAGATAAATGAACAATTCAATGTCAAAGTAAAAAACAGACCTGCAATCCCTGACAATGAAGACTATTGGAAAGTGTTTAAAAGTGAAAAACACATAGATTATTTTCTGCAATCAAGGAATGACTTTGCCATACCGACACCCACTTCAAGCCATGAAGAAAACTATGTTAAAGGAGAAAATATCCCTGAAGTAGTGCTGTCCTTTTTTGTTGATATAAATCAATTTTAAAACCTTTTTAAAACATAATCATTTGACAATCCAGACCAAAGATACCTTCAGGATTTAAAATTCAAAAATGATACAATTCCAAGGGGCCTTACACCTCTAGAAGAGCTTTTTGATTTCAATTATGTAGCCAAAAAACCAAAGATGGAGCCTACAAAAACTAATGTTGAAGAACATAACATAGGCAGTCTAACTAAACCCAAAATGATCAAGTTATCTAGCACTCTCCCGGATCATATCAAACAGCAATACATTGAACTTTTCAAAGTGTTTGGAGATGTGTTTGCATGGGGATACAAAGATCTGAAATCATATGATACTAGCATCATTCAACAAAAAATTCCTCTTAAGGAAAATCAGAAACCTTTCAAACAAAAACTAAGAAGGATAAACCCTGTTTTATCATCTTTAGTTGAGAAAGATATCAGGAAAATGTATGATGTTGGGATCATAGTTCCCCTCAGATATTCAGAATGGGTTTCCAACTTAGTATCTATTAGGAAAAAGACTGGGGAAATCAGGCTTTGCATTGACTTCAAGAATCTAAATAGAGCCTCCCTAAAAGATAACTACCCCTTGCCAAAAATGGATCACATACTCCAAAGGTTGGTTGGGTCTAAAAAATATCATTATTGGATGGGTTCTCAGGTTACAATCAAGTATTAGTACTCCCAAGTGATTAGCATAAAACTACCTTTACTACACATTGGGGTACATTCATGTATGTCAAAATGCCATTTGGTTTAATGAATGCAGGGGCCACCTTCCAAAGGGCCATGGAAATAGCCTTCTCAGAAGACACAGGCTATTTTATAATCATCTACCTTGATGACATTGTTGTTTTCTCCAAAAATGATAAAGAACATTTGATTCATTTGAGAAAGTTTTTGAGGAATGTAGAAAATATGGCTTATCTTTGAATCCCAAAAAGACACTCTTTGGTCTCCAAGAAGGAAATTTTCTTGGTCACATAATTTCTAAAGAAGGAATCAAAGTAGAACCTAAAAGGATTGATGGCATATTGAAGATCAGCCATCCTAGAAACCTCAAATAATTGCAATATTTCATTGGGAACATTAATTTTTTGAGGAGGTTCATCCCCAACCTTACTGAGCTATTAAGGAATATCACAAACATGCTTAAGAAAGAGGTAGGTGTTAAATGGACAATACAGGCTAAATAGTCATTTGAACTAGAAAAACAAGCTTTAACTCAAACACCAGTTCTTATTAGTCCTGATTTCACCAAGGATTTTTATATATTTTCTTTTGCATCCGAACATACAATAGCTGTAGTATTGTTACAAAAGAATATCATGGGGTAAGAAAAACCAATATCATTTTTTAGTAGGGCCTTAAGAGATTCTCCACTCAAATATAACATCATGGAGAAACAAGTCTTAGCCTTGGTAAAAGCATTGAAAGACTTCCGAGTCTATATTGTACATTCTCACATCATTGCCTTTGTCCCACATATTGTTGTCAAGGATATTATAAGTCAGGACCCTGATGGTAAAAGGGGAAAATGGATTGCTACTATTATAGAATATTCCTTAGAAATTAGGCCCACCAAATTAATCAAAGGGCGGGGATTAGAAAAAATCATGACTGAGTCAAACTTCCAAGCACTAGATATGAATATGGTTGATATTTTGGAAGAAAAAAAGGAATTCACAGCTCAATTTATTGAAGAAAATTTTGTGAATTCACCTTGGTATGACGATATCATATATGTGCTTCTTTATCTGAATACCCCTCCTTCTCTATCTAAAACTAAAGCTAAATTTTTAAAACATAAGGCTTTAAATTATTGCATATTAGATGGGGTTTTATATTGGAAAAATGTTGTTGGAATATTGCTTAAATTTTTGCTTAAGATTGATGCAGGAAAAATCATGCATGAGTTGCATGAGGGAGAATGTGGAGGACATCTTTACTGGAAGACTACAACAAATAAAATCCTTAGATCTGGATACTATTGGCCCACCCTTTTCCCAGATACTCAGAAGCTTGTCATGTCTTGCCATAAGTATCAAATTTTTGATGGCAAGAGAAAACTCCTACATTTACCCTTACATCCCATCAGTGTTGAGGATCCCTTTCAACAATGGTGCTTGGAATTCATTGGGGAAATTCACCCATCTTCTTCATCCCAACATAAGTGGATCCTCACTGCTACTGATTATTTTACCAAGTGGATAGAAGCCATACCTTCTAGGAATGCTACTGACTCTGTCATTATCAAGTTCCTTGAAACCAACATACTATCCATATTTGTTTGTCCTAGAAAAATTATCATAGAAAATGTTGTTGCACTAGAAAATTTGGTGGAATTTCCGATGGCCAATTCGTCGCTATTCCAACACATAGTCGTCGCAAGAGCGACAGTTCGAGGATGGACAAAACATGGTTTTCCATCCCGTCGCAATTCCGACGCACTTAAAAAGTGTCGCACTACCGACACTTTTTCTGTCGCTTCCAAACAGGCGTCGCTCTTCCGACGTTTCCCAAACCGTCGCGCTTCCGACGTTTGTAAATTGTCACACTTTTGACGAAATGTGGTTCGACGTTTTGAACGTCGCTCTTCCGAAGTTTGTAAACTGTCGCAATTCCGACGAAATGTGGTACGAAGTTTTGAGCGTCGCTCTTCCGACGTTTGTAAACTGTCGCAATTCCGACGCAATGTGGTCCGACGTTTTGGACGTCGCTCTTCTGACGTTTGTAAACTGTCGCAATTCCGACGAAATGTGGTCCAACGTTTTGAACTTCGCTCTTCCGATGTTTGTAAACTATCGCAATTCCGACGAAATGTGGTCTGACATTTTGAACGTCGCTCGTCCGATGTTTTTATACTGTCGCTCTTCCGACGTTTTTAAGCTGTCGCAATTCCGACACTTACAAGGCGTCGGTATACCGATGGCGGGTTCAATTTTAAAAAAAAAATGAAACTTTAAAATAGGACAGTAAATCTCCAATATTTTTTATGAATTGTGGGCATTCCAATGACCGTGAAATATTAATATAATAAACCACCCCGCAGTGCTTCGACTATAAACAATCATTTTTTTTTCACAAGAGAAAAAAAATTGTTTTGAATATATTATATGAAGTAAAATAGTCCATGAAGTCATTACATTTTCACATCTGAAGATTGGAACCCAAATATCCAACCAGAAAAGTGGAAGTCCCACCCTAGACAATGATAGAAAAATACCCCATGTTTCCTACAGGGACATGATATAAAACCCAGTAACGGTCCACATGGAGATTTTCGAAAATCTGAGAAAGCATCCAAATATGCTTGAGGCATCTATAAGAAAGTGAAATAGCAGTATGTAGAATAGTAAAGCAACAGATAGAGTACCGACATCCATTTTTCCAAATACAAATTAAAGTACCCAAAATCCTTGAACAGAGAAAAACGCTAATCATGTGAGGAGTGTGATATGTCCAAAATATAAAAATACCATCAGACCATATCAATAAACCAACATCACTAGTTTTGAAGGCAGAGTGATAAACATTAATCATTTTTTTTTTCACAAGAGAAAAAACGTTGTTTTGAATATATTATATGAAGTAAAACAGTCCATGAAGTCATTACATTTTCACATCCGAAGATTGGAACCCAAATATCCATCCAGAAAAGTGGAAGTCCCACCCTAGACAATGATAGAAAAATACCCCATGTCACATACAGGGACATGATATAAAACCTAGTAACGGTCCACATGGAGATTATCGACAATATGAGAAAGCATCCAAATATGCCCGAGGCATCTATAAGAAAGTGAAATAGCAGTATGTAGAATAGTAAAGCAACAGATAGAGTACCGACGTCCATTGTTCCGAATACAAATTAAAGTACCCAAAATCCTTGAATAGAGAAAAATGCTAATCATGTGAGGAGTGTGATATGTCCAAAATATAAAAAGACCATCAAACCATATCAATAAACCAACATCGCTAGTTTTGAAGGCAGAGTGATAAAAATTAATCATTTTTTTTTCACAAGAGAAAAAACGTTGCTTTGAATATATTATATGAAGTAAAACAGTCCATAAGTCATTACATTTTCACATCTGAAGATTGGAACCCAAATATCCATCCAGAAAAGTGGAAGTCCTACCCCAGAAAATGATAGAAAAATACCCCATGTCACATATAGGGACATGATATAAAACCCAGTAACGGTCCACATGGAGATTATCGACAATCTGAGAAAGCATCCAAATATGCTTGAGGCATCTATAAGAAAGTGAAATAGTAGTATGTAGAATAGTAAATCAATAGATAGAGTACCGACATCCATTGTTCAAAATACAAATTAAAGTACCCAAAATCCTTGAACAGAGAAAAATGCTAATCATGTGAGGAGTGTGATATGTCCAAAATATAAAAAGACCATCAGACCATATCAATAAACCAGCATCGCTAGTTTTGAAGGCAGAGTGATAACCTGTCAACACATAAAATAGTATCATAAAGCGGATATAGGAAATGTGCAGAGACATGTATTTTTGATATACACCTCACACAAAAAGCATCCATGATAGAGCAAAAATATGTATAAACCCAGGGTCGATTGTATGTTCTAGCTCGCTTATTCCCGGAAATAAAAACCATCAGTAGAAACCCAGGCTCGCTTGATTACAAAATTGGTAACCATCTGTTGCATCCGAGATGTAAGGTTCATGCTTACTTGTTTCCATTAGTATCCTGCTACAGCATCCACCTTGTTCATAGCAAAAAGGTTCCTGTAGATATACAGAGAAATAGTATAATACGTAGACCATATAAACATGGCTCTGTATTTCAAAAAACAGGTTTAAAATAGAAACAGGGCAACATTTTGTTTTTTCCAATTGTTATGAACATATTTCGATTGTGAAATATTAATATAATAAACCACCCCATAGCGCTTCGACTATAAAAAATCATATAAACATGGCTCTGTATTTAAAAAAACAGGTTTAAAATAGAAACAGGGCAACATTTTTTTTTCTAAGTTAATCTATTAACAGTGGGAATAAAATTACATCGAAGTCAAAAACATTGCCCAGACTCATGGCAAATTTGTCATCAAAAAATCAAAAAATTAAGAAGACCTGCCCTCATACAGGGAAACTAGTCTTGAACATTTACAAAATTCAAAAATATTATAGAGGTCCAGCACAGTAAAATAATATAAAAGCAACCTAATTAAGTGGGCCGCGAAGCAAGAAAAAAAAATTAACCAAACTACTCCTCCAGCTCCTTGACGATTCGGCACCATCCTTCGGAAGGTCCAGGATCGCTAGGTGCTACCTCCACAGTCATGCCACCGCTCCCCTCCTGAAGGCCCGAATGTTGGCCGGATTTTTCTAAGCTCAGACCCGTTGGACGGGTGCATTGTCCTTCCATTTGGGCCTCCTCATGGAAAACCGCAGTAATTGAAGCTGTGATTCGTGGGCGGTTCAGAGAGAAATTAAAGGAAAAAAGCGCAGTACGCGTCGTGGGAGAAGGTGAAGTGGTGGGGAAATGAGGAGCAGGGGAGCCCATATGGTGGCCAGATCCTAGAACCCAACCGTGCCCACTTCTATTATCTGGATAGCGACTTGCGTGATAATCACTGGACTAGGAAGACGACTCGATTGAGGGGCTGGAGGGAGTGCGCAGGGGTTGACCTCTAGTACTCCCCCTGCGACAACGCATCCTTTGACGCAGGCGAGGCATGAGTGCAATCTCAACAGTGGGAACAAGAGGAGACGGAGAAGCAGAATTCCAAGAAACAAAGGAAGACAGACAAGGACCAGACTGAGAGAAATGCAGATATGCAACAAGGTCTAAGAAGCAGTTCAACTAGCCACTTCTCCTTCTCGTCATAGTGAGCAGGCAGTGTAACCCAGCAACCATCTCGTCTGAAAAACCATAGCGAAATGCCATTTTATCGACCCAACTGCAATGCAATCGAAGGACACCCGTCATAATTAATCTCTGATCATTTATGAGAGCCGAAGGCCGGATCATATTGGAGCATGCGGAATCGCTAACAGGAGTGGAGGTCTGATCTTGAACAGTGTTAAAACTTAATGTGATTTGATGTGAAAACCTTGGAACTTAATTGAACAGCATTAAAACTTAATGCGATTGATATGAAATCGCCACATCCATGTCCCATCGGCTTAAACGCCATCGAATGCACCCACATCCGAAAACAGGGAAACATTTGATTGAGGACACATGGTAGAAATTGATTGGAGCGGATCTTTGTTTGGGCCACTCGCGTAGTGGAAATCCGGACCCAAAAAAGATTAGGGTGAATTTGATAAGAAATTTGCGTCACAACTCTCCTCAGCCTTGACCCAACTTGATTAAAAATATTAGGGTGGAATTCAGGTCGTTTTGCGTCTACATTGGCAGTGTCAATGGAGCTATTTTGGAATGCGGTGGTTTGAATTATTGTTTATATGTCTTAGATTTGAAGTCAGTAGGAACAAATAAGAACAATTTTGTTTGATCCCATCTTATAAAATTTGTGTTGGTTTTCTTTGATAATACACATATTTATAATAAATCATGGTAATACCACACTAAACATGTGGAAAAGTTATATAAATTATGTTGGAAATATGATGCAGAGTGTTGTCCTTGATGTCAACCCACTGAATGAAGATGAAGACATGCGACTGTTGACATGTGTTGTCCTTGATGGCAATCCACCTGATGAAGTTATGCTTGACTTGATGGACTTGGTAAATGATGTATATCTGATATGATATGATGTTTGTTGACAATATGATGCGGAGTGTTGTCCTTGAAAGACAACCCATTTGATGAAGATGATGACAACTTACTTGATGAAGTTGTGCTTGATAGAATATGGTTTGATGAACTAAATCTGATGTATCTACAATGAGAAAAGAAGGGAATGAAGAAAGGAATTCAGCATGTGCTCAAAGTATGATGAAAAGAGTATGTCTCTATGAATACGCGGATCTGTCTAAGGGAAGTCGCGTATGCACGCGGAAAAGAACGTTCCAAGTCGCGTATGGGCAAAAGTGCTCAAAAAGTGCAAAACCAGGGGTAACCACCATGGTATTGACCCATTGTATTGGGTAATGATTCGTCTAAATGACCCCGTCCAGGAATACCATCAGAAGTAATGTGGTTTTGGCCCATGGTATTGAAAAAGGGTAAACCTATATAAGGAGAATAAATTCATTGTGAAAATCATGAGTGTGGGTGCAAGATGTCTGAGCTTGAATGAATACTTCTCTCTGAAGGATATATGAATGGAAAGGGTTACAGTTGAATGATAGATCTGAATGTATGATGCACCTATGAAGAAATGATGAAGCGGGATATCTAGGTGTCTAGGTCAGAAATGTGTCTCCCCTGCTAGATCTGTTTATGGAAGGTTTAGATGCGTGATGAGCGAACATCTAGCGAACATACATTTGAAAGAAAAGGCAAATCTGGCTTGAATATCTGATCTGATGAAGTATGCTGCGCTGTAATGATTGAAGATCTATATGCTACTTCGCCGCGGAGGAAGCGCGTATATACGCAGCTTCAGCGAAGAGAAAGCGCGTATGCGCAATAAAATATACACTGAGGTATACGCTGGTTTGTGTGGACGGAAGCGCGTATATACGCGACATCGGTGAAGTAAAAGCGCGTATGCAAACTAGGGTTTGCTGAAGCAAGGGGTATGAAATATCTGATCTGTTCTGCTGTGTTTCTGCTATCTGATCTGTGTTGATATGTATCTGTTGGTGATGTATGGTTGAACTTAAAAGTATGGAAAGGGTCCAGTATGAAAATATGATGAAATGTGGCCTGCAAGTGTTGTTCTATTGAAGTTGTTGGATCCAGTGTGAAAATTGATGAAATGTGGTCCAAGGTGGTGCTGAGGGTTGTAGCCTTCAGTCAGGGGGTCGTAGCTCCCTTCCAGGAGAGGCTGGTAAACGAGATCAGGGGGTCGTAGCTCCCTTCCAGGAGAGGCTGGTAAACGAGTCAGGGGGTTGGAGCTCCCTTCCAGGAGAGGCTGGTAAACGAGCGCAGGTGGGTGCCTGCGTGCTGGTCAAGTCTGCGCCAGCACATATGTTGTAAGATGTTTTCTCTATAATAAAATATTGAAGGCTGAGCAACTGTAGCGGTGGTTTTCTCCCGACTTGGGTTTCCACCTAAAAATCCTGGTGTTCATGTGTGATGCTTTGTGTGATGGTTTATTCTGTTCTTGCTGCACATGTTTACTGTTTATTGAATATCTGATGAATAAATGAGGGAATGATTTAAGTGAAGAATTAATGACATAATTAGTTCTCTGAGTATACGCGATTTTGATAAAGGGTATCCGCGTATATACGCTAGTATGCTTCAGGAAAGTAGCG
>CM076579.1:1421699031-1421871232 GCA_034641835.2 Pinus albicaulis | reverse complement strand
CAGCTTGATTTTTCATTATATTCCTTTTAGTGTTACAACACATATATATACATGCCGAAGCATACATAAATCCCAATCCATTAACCCTGGATTAGAACATAACCGTAGTTCCCTTGACTAGATCTACAAAAATACCAGGGGCCAAAAACCATCGAACCCCAAAACCATGTGCAAAACCATGCACAAAACCATGGACGCAGACTACCCAGCGGAAATTAAGGAACCAAAATTTTCGTCGGGGCGCTGCCCCAGACCCCAACAGGGGGGGCTACCGCCCCCCCTGTGACCCCCCCGTTGCGCCCAACGCAAAGGGGGGGCTATCGCCCCCCCCGCGCGTGCTTAGTCGTGGAAAGAATATAACACATACCCAACAAAAACTATCGGGAACTATGAAACAAGTTGGTGAGCATGGGCAAAGGGTAAGATCGAAACAAGACCTCTTTGTCTTAACCTATTCAATCAATATTCCATAGAAAAGCTTCACAATAAGGTTTTGAAAAATTTAAATAAGCAGGGCATACCATGAGTCATATTTATAAGCTAACATACTAATCATTCATGAAACAAAGAGCAAGTTTTAGTGGGCCTAAGGAGCAGTCAAGAATTCCTTAAGATGAACTAAAAGAAGAAAACATAAAAACTATAGCAAACAGGAGGTTTGAGGTGCTTCCATGAGCATATCTCAACCTATACTTTTCTAATCTATAGAAAACAAGCAGACTGAAACAAAATGAGGAAAAGAAAACATTAACAATTTAGAAAAACATCACCATTCACCAAGCTATTGAATCCTGCAAGCAAGCTTCTCCAACATCAAGCCACATAAGCCATTCATTCACTTCATAAAACCAATATCTTGTCCAAGCTCATAAAACCATGTATTTCTCTTAAACACATAAAGTCCCCCCTGATTACAATGAATCCTCATGTATTATATAACGAATGAGGAGAAGAGAGCCTACTAGATCATCTAGAAGCCTATCGGCCAAAGAGAAATATCTTAACTTGTCCTTGAGGCTTTGCAAAGCCCAAGGCACAAAAATATCTAAATAAAATATCTTTTCCAACTATAAGAGGAAATAAAATTGAATTTTAGGTCTAACATGCCTAAGAAAACTTTCCAAACGCACATTTTTTCCACTCAATTATAGGAGCACAACACACTATGTGGAACTCTAAAATTCTGCCAGAAGCACAACACCAAAATAGGCCATTTTGCAACGGTGTTTTGGAGGCCTTCCCAATGTCGGAAAAGGCTCTGTGATGGCTCTTTGGAAAGCTATGGAAGTCTAATTTCTAGATATATCTTTTATTCTTCAATATAACCTATACAAGTTTCCCAAAATGTGGAAAAATCCAAGACTTCCAGGAGCACAGCACATGCTCAGAAAAGTGGGCAGAAAGGTGAAAAAATGTGTGTTTTTTACCATTTTGGAGGGTCAAAACAACTCCAATTGAGCTGAAATTTGGTGAGAATACTCCTCTAGTGATGGGGAATCCAAAAATGTAAACCTCTCCTTATGAAAATTCCCTGAGAAAAATTGCAGCATAAGGGGTGTTGTGCTCCTAGGGGTCATAATTTGGAAAAAACAATTTTTTTTCCAAATTGCCTCAAATTCAGTAGGTAGGTGCCTCATGGGTCATTGGAGATCTGCAGAGAAACTTGGGCCAAAATACCAAGCATAGATTGGTCCTTTTAATATTTTGGTTCTGGGCCCTCATTTTAGGCAGTTTTGAGCTTTTTCCTTGCAAAGTGATTTCTCCGTTTATAATGCTCAGTCCTTCTCCTTTGCAAGCTCAAGTATTTGTTGGGCTTCTCCAGTTTGGCCTCTAGATGTAGGTTGCATCTCTCAAGCCATGCTTCTCTTTTATGCTCAATTTCCATGGCAAGGAGTTCAATGAGGGGAAATTGTTGTGCTTGGGTTGATTCTTCCTCTCTTTGCTCGGCCAATGCTTTTCTTAGACCCATGGTCCTAGGTCTCTTTATAGTTTGACCCTCTTTATCCTCACTTTCTTCATAGGAGCCCATGTATTCCTTCAACTGCACTTGTGACCTTTGAGCCTCTTTTTGAAACTTGAGCACCCTTGGTTCATAGATGGCCAGTTGGCCACTCATTTTCTTGTTCTGCATCTGCAAAAAGTGAATGAGATCCTTAGACATCTCTAACTCAAATTTCAAGTCTTTGATCTATGTGTTCCGGTGTTGTAGAAGAGAGATTACTATTATTGTCTCATTTTCATCCTCACTATCTATGTGAATGAGCTCAAATTATTTTTCTTCTTCATGATTGTCCTCTTCCTCTTCCACTTGTTGGTTGCCTTTTTCTTTCATTGGAGTTGAGGAGGAGTGCATGGTCCCTTGCTCTTTGGAGGCAGCAAACACATGCCTCTCTCCTCTTTGATAGGTAAAGGTGAAAGGGGTAACAAGTTTTACTTGCAAAGCTTGACCACTAGTGAGCTTAGGAATATTTTTCTCCTCATGGATGATCTTTGTTTGTGCATCTCCCTTACCTTGTTGTTTGATGCCCCTTTTACAAGCACCCTCACTATCCTTTATAACACCATCACTATCAACATCTTTAGGACTGTCCCTTTCTGTTTTTGCAATGTTAGAGGCACTCTGATCCTTGTTGGGCACATCTTCATTTCCATGACTATATTTGTTTAGTTGATTGTTTTCCCCTTGAGAGGTTGCCTCTCCTTGGTCATCCTCATTTTGCTTTTCTTCTTCTTTAAACTCTATTTTTGTCCCATAATCTTCATCATTTTCAACACCTTCATCATATTTTTCAAGCTCTGCATTTGTAACATTTTTTTCTGCTTCATTCTCTTCACCTCCTTCCATGCTATCATCACCCTTTTTTTCTTCCTTACTGCTGTTTGTTTGTTCTTCATGGTCACTGCCTTGGGTACCTTCATTTTTTGGCCCTTTGTCATCATTTTATTGCCTATGGAAAACAACTTTAAACTCTGTTTCTTGACCGTATTTTCCATTCTTGTCACCATCACTTTTGTTTTCCTCATTGCTTTCATAGGCCTCCTCACTGTTGTTTTCTTTGTTGTCTTCCTCTCCCTCACTATGTCCTTCATTTGCATCATATGCCTCCTCACCACTGTCTTCATATGTATTCTTGTCACTGTCATTTTCTTCATCATAAGACCCACTTTTTTGGCCTTTTTGCTCATTATGGGGCTCATTAGTTTCAACTTTGTTTTCTTCCTTATCAACACAGTCATCTTTGTCATTTCCTTTGTTAATTTCTTCATGGATATCTCCCTCTCTGCCACCTTCCTCTTCTTCACTTTTCCTTTCATTTTCATCATCCTTTCCTTCACTATTTTCTTCTTTTTCATCACTGCTTTCTTCTTGGCCATTAGTGCTTTCTTCTTGGCCCTCACTATTTTCTTCATTTTTATTATCCTTTTTTCCAAATTCCTCTTCTTCAATTTTTTCTTCATTTTCATGACCTTCTTCCTCACTGCTTTCTTCTTGGCCATCACTACTTTCTTCATTTTCTAATTTCTTAGGGGATGGTGGATGAGGAAGGTCTATTTGAGGAAATTATTCATGGGAAGAAGATGAACCAAAGTCAATGGAAGGTGATGTAGGTGTGTGAGGAGGATTTTGAAATGATGATGGCAAACTTTGTAAAGGATTGGGCTATGGATTTGTGAAATCATCGTGGGCGATGAAAACATCCTAAGGGATTCCTTGTTGTTCTAGTTAGTGTGAGACAATCACTTTAATGAGGGAATGATGAAAAAGGCTTGACATTTGTTGGGATGGAGGCATTTTCTGCATGATGGAAGACATTTTCTCAATACTTTTGCAAAGATAGTGGGGCATGTGTAGCAGCTTGGTTTTGGTGAAGTGCTTGAGGAGCATTATGTGGTATGAATAGACTCTGGAGAACCTACCCTCACAGGTGAAGTACTTCATGATGAAAACCTCCCAAGGGAATCCTCATGTCTTATATAATAAATGAGGAGAAGAGAGCCTACTAGAGCATCTAGAAGCCTATTGGCCAAAGAGAAATATCCTAACTTGTCCTTGAGGCTTTGCAAAGCCCAAGGCACAAAAATATCTAAATAAAATATCTTTTTCGACTATAAGAGGAAATAAAATTTAATTTTAGGTCTGAAATTCCTAATAAAACTTGGAAAATTCACATTTTTTCCACTCAGTTACAGGAGCGCAACACACTGCGTGGAACTCTAGAATTATGCCACAAGCACAGAACCAAAATAGGCCTTTTTGCAGCGGTGTTTTGGAGGCCTTCCCGATGTCAGAAAAGGCTACGTGATGGATCGTTGGAAAGCTATGGAAGTCTAATTTCCAGATATACCTTTAATTCTTCAATCTAACCTATGAATGTTACAAAAATTGGAAAAATCCAAGACTTCCAGGAGCACAGCACATGCTCAGAAAAGTGGGCAGAAAGGTGAATAAATGAGTGTTTTTGACCCTTTTGGAGGGTCAAAACAACTCCAATTGAGCTTAAATTTGGTGAGCATACTCCCCTAGTTATGGGAAATCGAAAAATGTAAACCTTGCCTTATGAATATTCCCTAAGAAAAAGCGCAGCACAGGGGGTGCTGCGCTCCTACGGGTCAAAATTTGGAAAAAACAAAAAGTTGTCCATATTGCCTCAAATTTGGTAGGTGTTGAATTCTTAGTTAAACTGAGAGGGGGGGGGGTGAATCAGTTTAACACATACATGAGATTTTTAAACTTTTCATCAGCTTATTTACAGCTTAATTTTATAATCAACCTTAGTATATGAACAGTCTTAATATGTTGCAACAAGTATTAAATTAATGTGACATCAAACTTATTATGAGAGCAGCAAACATTAAACAGATTTGGTAAACCATCTCAGTACATAGGCAACATAGATAGAGACAGCAGATATAAGTGGAAACCCATAAAGGGAGAAAACCACATCTTATTATTTTTGTGATGCAAAGGAAAGCTCCAACTCCTTCTCACCACTAATTTTCTACAGGCACCAACCTACAGGAGGCTCCAACCTCAATTCTGCAAGCTACAACTTGCAAGGAAGCTCCAACTCCCTTCAATTTTCTGCAAGCACAAACCTACAGGAGGCTCCAAACTCAGTCAGTTACAACTGAAAACTATCAAGCTTCAACTTGATAGGGAAGCTCCAAATTTTTCAATTTATCAAAAGAAATGTTTGCTGATTTACCTCAGATATCAGCTCTGTTCTGTAGCATCTCTTTCTGCTCCTCTCTTCCTTATCTTCTCTGCCTTAATCTTCTATACTTTTCATTCTCTATCCTTACTCTCTCTAACCTCTCCTTGCATATCAAGTTGATATTATATATAGAGTTCATCACATGACTATTTGTATTCCACAAGGAATTTGGAATGAATAGCCATACCCTTTACTCTTCTGCCTTCTCATTTCTTTTCCAAATCACTCAAAAATATAACAATATGCATTAATTTTAATATTACAGTGGGAGTTTTGTTTTCCTACCAGAGACTTGCCAATGCATCACAAACAATAAAAATTAATTACAACATTTACATTCATATTTTCAGTTACACACTTCAATTTTACTCAGCTCCTTTTCTGGATGTTGGCTTTACTGGATTTGTCTTTTCTATTGCTGTTGAGTGATTGTTCTGTATACTTTGGTTCATCTCTGTGTCTATTCATCTGTTCACTATACTTGTGTGCACCAGCTACATAGATAACTGCTTTTCAGGTTTTATTCTCAAATACATATGAATCTGGGCGATGTCTGTTCATTACCAATCTCTGTTCTCGGGCTACCTGCTTACATTCTATGTTCATATATGAGCTTAAACTTAATGGTTGAAATTCACATTACAATTTCAATTCATCTTTTTCCCTGATTTTTTGCCGATGTCTCTCTCTCTTTCATTCTTGTAGGCTCTCTTCTTCATTGCAGTTGTATAATTGTTGTACATATAACTTTCTTTTAATATAACTGTTGTGCAATTTCAATACTTTCTAATTTCTGCACTGGCAATTTGAATCAATGTTGAAGCTGCTCCATCAGAGGTTACAATCACTGTTGTGACCCAATTAATTTTATATCTAGGCAGAATATTTTCAGTGCAGAAGCTCCTTGATGTTCGGGCTATCCTCACTCTTCTGTTATATTTCACATTTAAAGCACTCATCCAAATTTTTCAGTGACTTTAAAATCCATTCAGCACATATACAGTGTTCACTATATAACTCTTCATATTATTTGTTGGTCTATATTACATATAACAATCCAACAATAAATTCTCGCTATTCACATATGTTAACATATACGACTCTTTCAACATTATAATGAACCCTTTGGTTTCGTATTTAAATCCCCAAAGAACGCTTATATAATTTCTTCGAGCCCCATAGCATTTCGCACTATATTATTGAATCCTCTATTCAATTTTGACTGAATACATTCGAAATTCAAAGACTGTAAGGTTAACACCTATTCTCCTTTCGGCATAACCACTTCACCCACGCTGGCCCACACATTTATACAACAATCAAACGCTGGCCCATACCTTGTTTGTCACCTTGCAACTTCATTCATGATCCAATGGTGGATAATTCATCACTCTTTCACCCTCTGATCCTACGGAAATCGCGCGGTTAACTTTCACGAGGGTTAATATTCAATAGTTGCGTGATGGACTGGACCCCAGTGCCTAAACTGCCTTCCACATCCAATGGCAGAGAGCACGTAGCCTTGCTCCATACAATCCGATGGATATCACTCGAGTTAACTACACGAACTTTAACTCGTGATGAGGGGTGGTTTTCCAAAATCACTCAGGGACATGTGTTGCCTAGCGTATGGAATCGCGCTGATTTTCTAATTACTGCTTGCCCGACGAAGGCGGTGCGATCAAAACCAGAAACCCACCTTTACTGTTCACTCCAGTCATGGTTCCACTTCTTTCTCTTTCAGGGTTCCGTCTACCTTTATTATTTATGAATTCCGCTCTTCTTTCTCAAGGTTCCACGTCCTTCCGTGATCCAGTTCCATCTAGTACAAGGTTCCGCCTTTTCATTTGTTTACCTCTGTTTCATTTACATTTTAACATGGTGCTTCCATATGTTTAACGCCCAGCTCCATCATGTTTTCATTGCGCATTCACGGTTCCTCTCTAGGTTCCATTCCTTACCGTCGTTTACAATTCCGCCTCTTTCATTACTGTTCTTCATGCGTGTGTTATATTTATGCTTCCATTTTATTCAATGCTACCTCTGCTACTCATTCATAGAACCGATCTGCTCAATAAGATCCTCTCCACTTTCTCCATTGCTTTGATGTCTAATACCTCTATGACTTGTAACCATTCTGACTGTCCACGGGTTCATGCTCCTTTCCGCCTTGCATTGCACAGAATCTGCATCCAAATGTATCCTCGTTCCAATATTTAACCGAGGTCGTGTATTTGAATTGGATTGAACTAATACCAGCCCTTCTGTAGGATTGTCAATCCCTCCAATGCGAATAAGCTCTCACTCTATCTCTAATAACCTTATATCTGCTGCTATAGTGAAAATAAATTCTCACTCTGTTCTTCTCATGCTCCAAACTGAGAGCCCTCTATTCTCTTGTAAATGTTACTACACCATTCACCAAAAACCCGTGCTCCTCTTCTCTACTTCAATTTGCTACTCCTGTCTTCTCCTTTGCCTTGTTGTTGTTTCAGGTGCTACTCCTTTGCCATCAATGACAACATTTCCAACAGTCTCCCCCTTTGGCATTGATGGAAATATACTTCCTCTGCTTTCCTCTTAGGGCCCTTCCTTCTGTTTCTAGCTCTTCCTCCCCCTTTGACATCAATGGCAAGGGGTTGCTCATTTCCTAGTATAGATTCTATCCTTTGATCCTTTGTTTTTATCCTTTTTCACACTTCTTGCATTTCCTCTCTTTGAGATCTTCTGACTTTGTACCATGCTGCTCCAAAATTTGGATTAAATCTAAAATACTGACCCTTTAGCCTTTTCATTGACTTTTTTATGCTGGATGTATTCTTTCCATAATCCTTTGATCTTGAGGACCTGTTTCATGCTTCCCTTGTTGGCTGATCTCCCCCTGGAATGATATTTTCATTTCTGTTCTCCCCCTGAAATTTTGCTTTCTCTTCATATCAGAGAGTAGCATCTATAGATACTACCCCGAGTCTATCTCTCAAATATTCAAATGGTTCTCTAGCAAGAGGTTTGGTAAACATATCTGATGTTTGTTCTTTTGTTGGCACATACTCCAGCTTTACTATCTTCTGAGCCATTTGTTCTCAAAGAAAATGATACTTGATTGGGATATGCTTAGTTTTTGAGTGAAGCACAGGATTTTTAGATATAATTATAGCACTTTTATTATCAAATTTTATTGAGATAGGTTCATCGATGCTTACCTTCATGTCTTGGAGGGTTTTCTTCATCCACATGACTTGTGTACAACATGCTGCTACTGCTATATATTATGCTTCAGCTGTAGATAGAGAAATAGATGTTTGTTTCTTACTTAGCCATGCCACCAGACTTTATCCTAGATAGAATGCACCTCCACTTGTGCTTTTCCTGTCATCCACACAACTGGCCCAATCCACATCTGTGTATACTGTCAAAGTGAAACTTTTGCCTTTAGGATACCAAAGTCCATATTGTGTTGTTCCTTGTAGATATCTAAATATTATTTTGACTACCAGAAGGTGGTTTTGTTTAGGTGATGCTTGATATCTAGCCACTAGTCCTACTGATAGCATGATGTCTGGTCTTGATGCTGTCAGATACAGCAGACTTCCTATCATGTATCTGTAGAGTTTTTGATCTATATCAGCAGATCCATCATCAACACACAGCTTGCATCCCGTGATCATGGGAGTTGACACAGGTTTGCAGTCTTCCATTTTGAACTTTTTCAACATCTCTTTTAAGTATTTTTTCTGTGAGATGAATGTACCTATGTGCTTTTGCTGAATTTGAAGTCCTAAGTAGAAACTGAGTTCTCCAATAATGGACATTTCAAATTCTGATTTCATCTCCTCAGCAAACCCTTTTGTTAGTTCATATCTGTTGCTTCCAAACATAATGTCATCAACATATACTACAACAATCAGGAGTTCATTTTCATGGGCTTTTATGTATAGATTGCTATCTACTCCACCTCTCTTAAAGCCTTGTTTTTGCAAATATTTATCCATTCTTGAGTACCAAGCACGAGGAGCCTGTTTCAATCCATATAGAGCCTTCTTCAGTCTGCACACATAGTCTTCTTTGTCTGTTAAAGAGAAACCTTCTGGTTGTTCCATGTAGACTTCTTCTTCTAGATCTCCATTCAGAAAAGCAGATTTTACATCCATTTGATATACCTTGAGGTCTTGGTAGCATGCAAAGGCCAGAAACATTCTGATGGCTTCCATTCTAGCTACAGGGGAAAATTTTTCATCGTAATCAAGTCCTTCGATTTGTGAATATCCTTTGCAGACAAGTTTGGCTTTATTCTTGATTACCTGTCCTTCCTCATTCATTTTATTTTTGAATACCCATTTTGAGCCTATGACATTTCTCCCAGTGGGTCTAGGAACTAGTTCCTAGGTATTTTTTTTCTCAATTTGGTCCAATTCTTCATTCATAGCATTCACCCAGGACTTGTCCTTGCTGGCCTCTTCAAATTTCTTTGGCTCTATCTGTGATAACATGGCTATGTATACCTCTTCTGTCTGATCTGATGCATTTTAGCTTGCATCCTGTCTGATTTTCTGCTAATGTTTTGAATGTCTTAAATTTTTCCAGAGCTTCCGATTTATTCTTGAGAAATGCAACCCATGTCATTCTGGAGAAGTCATCTATTATCAACATGAAGTAGGATTCTCCACTTGGAGTTTTAGTTCTTGCAGGTCCACATAGGTCCATGTGCACAAGCTGGAGTGGTATTCTTGTTGATAACTCATCTTTGGCCTTAAATGATGTGCGGGTCTGTTTTCCCAATTGACAAGATTTGCATATGGTATTAAAAGGCCTTTTTATTTCTGGCATGTCTCTGACAGCTTTCTTCTTGCTTAGTCTGATGATGTGATCGAAGCTGAGATGTCCCAACCTTTTATGCCATAACCATGACTCGTCAAGCTTGCTAAGATGACATGCTTCCTCTTCCTCTTTCACAATGTAAGAATTACTCTCTGTTCGAACTCCTTTGAGTAGAGTCTTACCTGTGGTGCTTGATTTGACTTCACAATCTTTTGCTCTAAAAATAACTTCACAGCCTTTATCACACATTTGACTGACACTCAACAAATTTTCTTTCAGCCCATCTACAAATAGCACATCTTGGGCCTTTCCTCTGCCATTGTCTAGGCTGACTGAGCCTTTTCCTTTTATTTTTCCTAATTTATCATTGCCAAAAGTAACATTGCCAGATTTCTTTTCATCAAGAGCTATAAACTTACTTCTGTCTCCAGTCATGTGTTTTGAGCAGCCACTGTCCAAATACCACTGGCTTTTCAAGTCTTGAGCAGTTAGAGCCAAGTCACATTTATTCACCTTCTTTATCCACTGGAAACATCCTTTTGTTTGGTATCTTTTCTGAGATGATGAACTACTTCTTCTGAGAGGACATTTGGAAGGCATATGTCCAACTTGATTGCATACACAACATTTGATCATAATATTTGCAGAATTGTGAGTATGAACAAAATTTCTTTGATTCATAAACCTCCTTGAGGTGTTGAACATCAATCTTTGTCCATGCTTTCTACACTCAATGATCTTATGGCCAAATTCCTTACAATAAAAATAGTAACCATAGAAACTATTTGCATACCTGATGTAAGGTTGTCTTCTCCATTTGTTTGTTTGAGACAGTCTCTTCATTGTTTGCATCTTTTGTTGGTTTGAATTACTCCTCCTTGCCTGACAATATGCAGCAATGTGTCCCAGCTTGTGGTAGACATAATAGGTGGCATTCTTCATAGGAGGGAAGAATCTCCTTTGATGGCTTCCAAATTTGACATACTCAGGGGCATATGATCCTTTTTCTATTGTCTTAGTATTTATTGCCTTCTTTGTTCCTAGAGGTTTCTTCTGATCTCTGTCTTCCTCATTACATGTTTCTTCTTTTGTAGGAATTGTTTGAGTTGCTTCATCATTCTTCTTAGATTTTACAAAAATAATCTCTCTATTTTCCTTTTCTTTGCTTTTATTTGATTCTCCTTCATAGCCTATTCCCGTTTTTATCATAGGAGATCTCTGAGCATCCAAAATTTCGTTCAACTTACTAGATCTTGTTGTTTGAGAGGAATTTTTAGATATTTTCCTCTGAGCATTTTCTAATTTCTTCCTCAAACATACAACTTCTTCTTCCAGCTTCTCTTGTTCTCGAGTTTTATCCTTGATTTGTTGAAGTAACATGTCTTCTATCTTCTTGGCTTCTTCAAGCTCTACCTTCAGCTGCATTAAGGCTTCTAAATTCTTCTCTTCTCTTACATACTTGAGGAGAATGTCTTTCTGTTTTCTGAACTTCAATTTGAGTCTTTCAATCTCCTCCATAGCACTTCTTAGCTCCCCCTCAAGGTCGATTTCACCTTCTTCTTCTTCATCTTCTAACACGAGTCCTTAAAGTTCTTCTATGGCCATAAATAAAAATTCAGAGGTTCCTTCTTCACTTAAGGGTTCATCTGAGTCTTCAGATGTACTGCTGTCTTGTTGAACATAAAAGGATTTTCTACTGAACTTATTTCCTTTCTGCTAGTTCTTTGATGTATTTTTATGTGATTCTTGGGCCTGATTCCTTACTTTCTTGTGAGGACACTTAGCTTCATAGTGTCCAACTCTTCCACAGTTAAAGCATTTGAAGGGAAGTTTACCTTTGTATTTACCTGAGCCTCTATCCAGTTTCTTGACGAATTTTGCTTCTTCTTCATCCGAGCAAGAGCATATGTCTTCCTCTTCTTCTGTCTTCTTTTCTGTTTTAAAGGTTGCCTCCCTCATACTTGGCTTCATTTGTGGGAGCCTCATTTCATATGTTGTTAGATTTCCAAGTAGCTAGTTTATGGTCAAGGTCTCCCAATCAACTATTTCTTCTATTGCAGAAACCTTGGGATTAAATCTGGGTGGAAGAGATCTTAGAATATTTTGTACAATTACAACTTCTTTTATGGTTTCACCTAGAGCCTTCATGTTATTTACTATTTCTGCAACCCTTAGAAAGAAGCTAGCAATGTCTTCATCATCATTCATTTTTAAGTTCTCAAACTGGCTCTATAGACTTGAAGTTTGGCAGTCTTAACCTTCTTGTCTCCTTCATGGATTTTCTCTAGAGTATCCCACATTTCTTTGGCAGTGTCTTTGTGCATTACTTTGATAAACTCTGCTTCACACAATCCATTTAAGATGGCATCCATGGCTTTTGCGTTAGCTACAAAATCTTGTTTGGTTTCTTTCTTTGTGTCAGTTGCCTTTGGGGCATATCCTAATTCCACAGCAACCCAAACTTCTATTCCTAGAGACATTATGTATGTCCTCATTCTGATTTTCCAGAAAGCATAATTTGCACCCGTAAAGAAAGGGGCTTTATTGGTTGAGCATCCTTCTTTACTAGCCATCCTAAGAACCTAGGATCTCCTTTCAGTTGTTAAACTGGTACAAAGGAACGTGGCTCTGATACCAATTGTTGAATTCTTAGTTAAACTGAGAGGGGGGGGTGAATCAGTTTAACACATACATGAGCTTTTTAAAATTTTCATCAGCTTATTTACAGCTTACTTTTATAATCAACCTTAGTATATGAACAGTCTTAATATGTTGCACAAGTATTAAATTAATGTGACATCAAACTTATTATGAGAGCAACAAACATTAAACAGATTTGGTAAATCATCTCAGTACATAGGCAACACAGATAGAGACAACAGATATAAGTGGAAACCCATAAAGGGAGAAAACCACATCTTATTATTGTTGTGATGCAAAGGCAAGCTCCAACTCCTTCTCACCACTGATTTTCTGCAGGCACCAACCTACATGACGCTCCAACCTCAGTCAGCTACAACTTACAGCTATCAAG
This sequence comes from Pinus albicaulis, assembly GCA_034641835.2. Classification (NCBI taxonomy): domain Eukaryota; kingdom Viridiplantae; phylum Streptophyta; class Pinopsida; order Pinales; family Pinaceae; genus Pinus; species Pinus albicaulis. The sequence goes on along the minus strand of CM076579.1, from coordinate 1,421,858,164 downwards.
CTTCAACTTGATAGGGAAGCTCCAACTTCCTCAATTTATCAAAAGAAATGTTTGCTGATTTACCTCAGATATCAGCTCTGTTCTGTAGCATCTCTTTCTTCTCCTCTCTTCCTTATCTTCTCTTCCTTAATCTTATATACTTTTCATTCTCTATCCTTACTCTCTCTAACCTCTCCTTGCATATCAGGTTGATATTATATATAGAGTTCATCACATGACTATTTGTATTCCACAAGGAATTTGGAATGAATAGCCATACCCTTTAGTCTTCTGCCTTCTCATTTCTTTTCCAGCTCACTCAAAAATATAACAATATGCATTAATTTTAATATTACAGTGGGAGTTTTGTTTTCCTACCGGAGACTTGCCAATGCATCACAAACAATAAAAATTAATTACAACATTTACATTCACATTTTCAGTTACACACTTCAATTTTACTCAGATCCTTTTCTGGATTTTTCTTTTCTGTTGCTGTTGAGTGACTGTTTTGTATACTTTGGTTCATCTCTGTGTCTATTCATCTGTTCACTGTACTTTTGTGCACAAGCTACATAGATAACTGCTTTTCAAGTTTTATTCTCAAATACATATGAATCTGGGCGATGTCTGTTCTTTACCAATCTCTGTTCTTGGGCTATCTGCTTACATTCTCTGTTCATATATGAGCTTAAACTTAATGGTTGAAATTCACATTACAATTTCAATTCATCTTTTTCCCTGTAAAATTTTTTGCCGCTGTCTCTCTCTCTTTCATTCTTGTAGGCTCTCTTCTTCATTGCAGTTGTATAACTATTGTACATATAACTGTCTTTTAATATAAATGTTGTGCAATTTCAATACTTTTTAATTTCTGCACTGGAAATTTGAATCAATGTTGAAGCTGCTCCATCAGAGGTTACAATCACTGTTGTGACCCAATTAATTTTATATCTGGGCAAAATATTTTCAGTGCAGAAGCTCCTTGATGTTCGGGCTATCCTCACTCTTCTGTTATATTCCACATTTAAAGCACTCATCCAAATTTTTCAGTGACTTTAAAATCCATTCAGCACATATACAGTGTTCACTATATAACTCTTCATATTATTTGTTGGTCTATATTACATATAACAATCCAACAATAAATTCTCTCTATTCACATATGTTAACATATACGACGCTTTCAACATTATAATGAACCCTTTGGTTTCGTATTTAAATCCCCAGAGAACGCTTATATAATTTCTTCGGGCCCCATAGCATTTCGCACTGTATTATTGAATCCTCTATTCAATTTTGACTGAATACATTCGAAAGTCAAAAGACTGTAATGTTAACACCTATTCGCCTTTTGGCATAACCACTTCACCCATGCTGGCCAACACATTTATACAACAATAAAACGTTGGCCTATACCTTCTTTGTCACCTTGAAACTTCATTCATGATCTAATGGTGGATAATTCATCGCTCTTTCACCCTCTGATCCTACGGAAATCGCGCGGTTAAATTGCACGAGGGTTAATATTCAATAGTTGCGTGATGGACTGGACCACAGCGCCTAAACAACCTTCCACATCCAACGACGGAGAGCACGTAGCCTTGCCCCATACAATCCGACGGATATTTCTCGAGTTAACTGCATGAACTTTAACTCATGATAAGGGGTGGTTTTCCAAAATCGCTCAGGGACACGTGTCGCCCAGCGTATGGAATCGGGCTGATTTTCTAATTACCGCTTGCCCGACAAAGGCGGTGCGATCAAAACCAGAAACCCGCCTTTACTGTTCACTCCATTCACGGTTCTGCTGCTTTCTCCCTCAAGGTTCCGTCCGCCTTTATTATTTATGAATTCCACTCTTCTTTCTCAAGGTTCCACGTCCTTCCGTGATCCGGTTCCGTCTAGTACAAGGTTCCGCCTTTTCATTTGTTGACCTCTGTTTCATTTACATTTTAACATGGTGCTTCCATATGTTTAACGCCCAGCTCTATCAGGTTTTCACTGCGCATTCACAATTCCTCTCTAGGTTCCATTCCTTACTGTCGTTTACAATTCCGCCTCTTTCATTACTGTTCTTCATGCGTGTGTTATATTTATGCTTCCATTTTATTCAATGTTGCCTCTGCTACTCATTCATAGAACCGATCTGCTCAATAAGATCCTCTCCACTTTCTCCATTGCTTTGATGTCTAATACCTCTACAACTTGTAACCATTCTGACTGTCCATGGGTTCATGCTCCTTTCTGCATCACATTGCACAAACTATGCGTCCAAATGTATCGTCATTCCAATCTTTAACCGAGGTCGTGTATTCAAATTGGATTGAACTAATACCAGTCCTTCTGCAGGATTTTCGATCTCTCCAGTGCGAATAACCTCTCACTCTGTCTCTAATAACCTTACATCTGTTGTTATAGTGCAAATAAATTCTCACTATGTTCTTCTCATGCTCCAAACTGAGAGCCCTCTATTCTCCTGTAAATGTTACTACACCATTCACCAAAAACCTGTGCTCCTCTTCTCTACTTCAATTTGCTGCTCCTGTCTTCTCCTTTGTCTTGTTGTTGTTTCAGGTGCTACTCCTTTGCAATCTCCTTTGCCATAAATGACAACATTTCCAACAGTAGGTAGGTGCCTCATGGGTCATTAGAGACCTGCAGATAAACTTGGGCTAAATTACCAAGCCTAGCTTGGTCCTTTTCATCTTTTGGTGTCGGGCCCTTATTTTGGGCAGTTTTGAGCTTTTTCCTTGCAAAGTGATTTCTTCGTTTATAATGCTCAGTCATTCTCCTTTGCAAGCCGCAAGTATTTGTTGGCCTTCTCTAGTTTGGCCTCTAGATGTAGGTTGGATCTCTCAAGCCATGCTTCTCTTTTATGCTGAATTTCCATGACAAGGAGTTCGGTGAGGGGAAATTGTTGTGCTTGGGCTGATTCTTCCTCTTTTTTCTTGGCCAATGCTTTTCTTAGAACCATGGTCTTAGGTCTCTTTCTAGTTTGACCCTCTTTATCCTCACTTTCTTCATAGGTTCCCATGTATTCCTTCAACTGCCCTTGTGACCTTTGAGCCTCTTTTTGATACTTGAGTGCCCTTGCTTCATAGATGGCCAGTTGGACACTCATTTTCTTGTTCTGCATTTGTAAAAAGTGAATGAGATCCTTAGACCTCTCTAACTCAAAATTCAAGTCTTTTATCTATGCATTCCAGTCTTGTAGAAGAGAGTTTACTATTCTTGTCTCATTTTCATCCTCACTGTCTATGTGAATGAGCTCAAATTATTTTTCTTCTTCATGATTGTCCCCTTCTTCTTCCACTTGTTGTTTTCCTTTGTTTTTCATTGGAGTTAAGGACAAGTCCATGGCCCCTTGCTCTTTGAGGGCATAAAACACATGCCTCTCTCCTCTTTTATAGGTAAAGGTGAAAGGGGTAAAAATTTTTACTTGCAAAGCTTGATCACTAGTGAGCTTAGGATTGTTTTGCTCCTCATGGATGATCTCTGTTTGTGCATCTCCCTTACCTTGTTTTTGCCTGCCCCTTTGACAGCACCCTCACTATCCTTTATACCACCATCACTATCAACATATTTAAGACTGTCCCTATTTGTTTTTGCAATGTTAGAGTCACTTTGATCCTTGTTGGGCACATCTTCATTTCCATGACTGTCTTTGGTTAGTTGATTGTTTTCCCCTTGAGAGGTTGCCTCTCCTTGGTCATCATCATTCTGCTTTTCTTCTTCTTTATACTCTTTTTTTGTCCCATAATCTTCATATTTTTCAAGCTCTACATTTGTAACATTGTTTTATGCTTCATTCTCTTCAACTCCTTCGATGTTATCATCACCCTCTTTGTCTTCCTTACTATTGTTTGTTTGTTCTTCATAGTCACTGCTTGGGTACCTTCATTGGTTGGCCCTTTGTCATCATTTTCTTGCCTATGGAAAACAACTTTAAACTCTGTTTCTTGACTATCTTTTCCATTCTTGTCACCATCATTTTTTTTTCCTCAGTGCTTTCATAAGTCTCCTCACTATTTTTTTCTTTGTTATCTTCCTCTCCCTCACTATGTTCTTCATTTGCATCATATGCCTCCTCACCACTGTCTTCATACGTATTCCTCTCACTGTCATTTTCTTCATCAGAAGGCCCACTATTTTGGCCTTTTTTCTCATTATGGGGCTTATTAGTTTCAACTCTGTTTTCTTCCTTATCAACACAGTCATCTTTGTCATTTCCATTGTTAATTTCTTCTTGGCTATCTCCCTCTCTACCACCTTCCTCTTCTTCACTTTTCCTTTCATTTTCATCATCCTTTCCTTCACTGTTTTCTTCTTTTTCATCACTGCTTTCTTCTTGGCCATTACTAGTTTCTTCTTGGCCCTCACTGTTTTCTTCATTTTTATTATCCTTTTTGCCATCTTCCTCTTCTTCACTTTTTTATTCATTTTCATCATCTTCTTCGTCACTGCTTTCTTCTTGGCCATTACTGCTTTCTTCATTTTCTGATTTCTTAGGGGAAGGTGGATGAGGAAGGTCTATTTGAGGAAATGATTCATGGGAAGAAGATGAACCAAGGTTAGTGGAAGGTGATGGAGGTGTGTGAGGAGGATTTTGAGATGATGATGTCAGATTTTGCAGAGGATTGGGCCGTGGATTTGTGAAATCATCGTGGGCGATGAAAACCTCCTAGGGGATGCCTTGTTGTCCTATTTGGTGTGAGACAATCACTTTTATGAGGGAATGATGAAAAATTCTTGACATTTGTTGGCATGGAGGCCTTTTCTGCATGATGGAAGACATTTTCTCAATAATTTTGCAAAGATAGTAGGGCATGTGTAACTGATTGGTTTTGGTGAAGTGCATGAGGAGCCTTATGTGGCATGAATAGACTCTGGAGAACCTACCCTCACAGGTGAATTACCTCATGATGATCCTCATCAAGAGAGAAAATCTGTCTAATAGATGAGAGAAGGGGAACATGGTTTTACAGTCAGCTTGACAACTTGGTTTCAAGAATGGCCGATAGTGCTTCAGGTCTAGATAATTTTGTTTAAACCACCTTTCTCCTATGCAAGGAATTCCAGTGGCCCTAGAGATGGCATAGGTAGCCAACTCAAATTTTACCCCGGCTAGGTGTACTTGATGTTTATGAAGGTTTAGGGAAAAGAGCTTGGTCAACTGAGGGTGACTTTGGAGCTTTTGTACCTTTTTACAGAATTCATAGCAGCCTAATTCTTGAAAACAAGTCAAAACAGTAGGGGAGGTTATCAGCTCTTCAGTGTTTATAGGTTCAAACCTATTTGGAATCCCTCCCTTATTTGGCTGCTTTTTAGGCCTTTGGCTTGACTCATCAATGTTAACATTATCCTCTTCAGACATTTTTTTTTACCCCTTCCTCACAATATTTAAAGGGATGATACTGCTAGTGAATTGATGTGGAAAAGGATTAAAGGAGATGATGAGTTTTGTATACTAGGTCAATGCATTAGCAGTGTGTAGGCCAAGTGTTTCTCTAAGACTCCTTTGCCTTTTATAAACCAAATTTGAAACTTCTTAGTGGCCTTATCTTTTAGAAAGACATGCATATGCAGGAAAAATCCACAATACCTCTTGAAGTGCCTCCACAGCAGAGAAAATGGCTCAAGAAGCTTGTGGGCAGAGCTGAGCAACCTGAACTTGAAATCTAGCAGAAAATGCAGAATAGTGGCAGGAGCGTAGCGTACAGTGTAAAAATACATAGGCGGAGTCTATAGCCGCACAACGCACTACTATAGGAGCGTAGCGCCCGAAATTTTTTTCCAAGGGCTCTGCTGAAATTCTGAAAAAACCCTTACTGTGTGCATGAATGAACAAAGAAGTGGAGATATGTTGTGCTGGGGCTATTTTGAATCATTTGATAAAAATTAAAAGGTAAAAACCCACTTTTATAAGGTTTAACTTCCCTTTCTAATCCTCTCATTGTCCTTTTTCTTGTTTTGGTCTTGTAAGTGGCATATTTGATTAAAACATTGCTCTTTTGTCATTGATGGAGGCTTCTTAAGACTCTTTCCAATTTAACACCTTTCCTGAAGGAGCTGAAACTATGCCTCTCCCTTATAATTTGGAATATGAACCTAATTTATGACTTTTATCATCTATACAACAAACTTGTCATTTTTCCAATTCCTCCTTTTGACTGATATTTTGTATTTGCAACATTCTTCCTTTGACCTTGTGGAGTATAGTGTTTGTCTGCCAAACCTTAGGAAGGTAGTTTTGTTAAAACATTTTCAAGCCATATGTTGTGATGATGGAGGCTTTCTTTGTCATCATGTGACCATATTTGTCCATTTTTCCAAAATCCAAGGTGTTGGGACTGCTTAGGGAAAAGGTAGACAATTTTTTCACCTAAGTTCTCAGAAACCTATCAAACTCATCAATTTCTCCTGAAGTCCTTCCCTGTGCACTTGAAGGAGTAGAGGAGGCCTTTGCCCTTGTAACCCTATTTTTTCTCTATTTACTTGGTCAAAATAGTCATACATCTTGATTTCTATTAAACACATACTTTTTGCTTCCCTCTTGCTATGAATGGTCCTCTTGTGATGATACCTCCTTTTTTGATCATGCCTCCTCTTTTAATGATGCCTATCCTCATGGATAATCTGATTACTTTTTGGTTGTTTGCAAGAATGAAGCAAAGGGAAGTTGTCCCTCTACTAGATTCATGCTTGAGGCCAAACCACTTTTTAATGATCTTTTTTATTGATGTACCATGTTGCTTATGTGCCATTGTTTTTTAGGACCTGCATAGGCCTTTTAATGGGCAACACTTCATAAAAATCTATCATGAGATCCTAGTCTTCCTTGTAAACTTAAGCCTATTTGTGTCTTACTACCAGCTGTGGATGCCTTTATAAGTTTTTTGTAGGCCTCCTTATTTGATTGTGTTCTGTTGTTTGATCATTTACAAAACATTCCTGCAGAAATGCTTGTTCATGGTAAATTTCTCCTTTGCGGGGTTACTGCTTGATGAAGAGGATACCTTTAGAGGTCTTTGATGTTCTTTTACCAATGATATGGCCTCATCCTTGTGTTCACTTGATTTCACCTTTGAATACCTGTGGAAATATTGAATTTAGAAACATGATAGTGCATAACCTAGGTGACCCTATTTGACTTTTTTTAATGTCCTTGGAATAGGTTTTTGACTGAAAACTTGAAACAGGGTTTGGATGAGGATACAGGGTTTTTGACACTCTATTATGCACTACCATCCTAGACAACTATAAGACCTTGTTTTTACTTCAAAGAGCTTTTGGACAGGGAGTTTTAACAGCACCATTGCTTGAGGCACTTGGTGAGCAAGGAGGAAATTTTGGCTTACTTGGTGAAACAAGGTGTGAAAGTAGAGGGCTTAGGAGAGTAGAGATAGAGTGTTATAGGCAGAGGTGGAAAACATAGTGAGAGTGTGGGACATCAGTACAGGATTTGATCTTATCTGGGTGATAGATTGGCCATGCTTTGACAAGGAAGTGGGATAATGAAAAAATTTCTCTTTGAGGAGATTTCTAGAACTCACATGATTCTTGAATTAAGTTTCTAGAAATCTTGGACAAAGAATTTAGTCATCTAAACGAGTGAAAATTACTGATGACTAACAAGCTTCCCCTTTTGACTGAGAGGAGAACTCTTGCTGAAGGGGGGCTCTTTCCCTTGGCAAAGTATTTTGCAAGTCTCTAGCCCTCTAAATAGCATCCTGGAGCATAGTTAGTCTAGTGTATTTTACCAACTCATGCAAAGGCTATACTAGCCCATCAATAAACATACATACTCTTTTAGCTACAGATAGATCTGGCACCATGACTGCAAGTTTAGGAATTCAGAGATACAATTCTTCGAATCTCTTAACTGCTTGAGCTTAGCTAGCTCAACAAAATGATCTTCTAGATCTCTTCAGTCAAATATTTCCACCAAATTTTGGGTAAATTTTGCATAAGAATTTATACTGGCATACCCCCATGTAGATAGACCATGAAACCACCACTAATTTGCTTCACCTTCAAGGTGTAGTGCTGCTATCTAAATGGCCTCCTTCTCTGAAACTCAGTTCAGCTCGAAATAGATGTCTAATTTCCCTACCCACGCCTTAGCTGTGCACTTGGGTGACCCATCAAATTTAGGCAGAAAGAATCTACCCAAAGTATGTTGCAAACCATTATTCTGCATGTACCCTCTACCTATATTGTGATTACTGGGTCTTCTATTATCCTTGATCTGATAGAACCCTTGGAAGTTTAGATGCTCTTTGAACCTCTGGGATTGAGATTCATATTCTAGGAGATAATCACTAAGATTCTCCTCCTTTTTTTCATCCTACCTCATTTCCTATTGCTAGGAATGTAGGAATGGTGGAGCGTTGTGGAACTGGCTATAATGCTAATTGCTCACACCAATAATGTGCGGTGCCGTAATTCTCTCCATGTTGAGACCTTATTGGGGTCTCTTTATGTCTTTCCATCCTCATCTCCTTGATTTCTCTCGCAATATCCTGCATATTTTAGAGAGTAAGTTTTGGAAACTCTCTTCCATCCATTGCTCCATATTTATAGATGTAGTGCCCCACAAGCTGAGCCAAGATTATGCTCTGATACCATTGTAATATTACAAAACAAGAAAAATAGGAATATTGAACATAAAACTGGAAATTGCAGCAAATATCAATACATAAAAACACGATCAAATCATAGATCCATTTGATTATGTATAACAATAGAAAATAAGTACAATATCTTGAGGGAAAAGGCACTCAACCTAGGCATGACAAGCCTCCAATGATCAATATTTATAGATGTAGTGCCCCACAGGCTGAGCCAAGATTATGCTCTGATACCACTGTAATATTCCAAAACAGGAAAAATAGGAATATTGAACATAAAACTGGAAATTGCAGCAAATATCAATACATAAAAACAAGATCAAATCATAGATCCATTTGATTATGTATAACAATAGAAAATAATTACAATATCTTGAGGAAAAAGGCACTCAAGCTAGGAAAGACAAGCCTCCAATGATCAAACACACTCAAACATGACATTTTGCTGCTACTCAAAATGCAAGAGGACCATGACAACATAGTCCTAGTAAGTGTAACTACTGCTGGAAAATGGAAATAAAAATATATTCTAATATAATTCTCAAAAGGTGTTGGTATCAGAGATCTAAGCTCGCAAGCACAATTCCAAGACAACCCAGAAAGGGTTTCCGAAAATACACAAAATGAAAAATGTAGCACTAGGGCTGAATAGCGCTCTGAAACTAGATAACTTCTGGGAGGTGGATGATCTGATATAAAATTGGTTCATACCCCTCCTCACTAAATTTCTGGATGAAGGGCTTCTCCCCTCACTAGAAAACAAGGTTGAAGCTTGGCCTGATGATGGATAGTGGAAATGGAGCTCAATGAACCTCTCCTGAGTGGGCACTCGAAGTCCCCCAAAAATGAGGGTGGGATTTCCTCTCAAAAACACCATTTTGCTAAACAACACAACACACTTCGCTAAACAACTAAAAAGTGCAGAAAGTCATAGAAGACCAAGACATAAAAAATAATCAGAATGCCTTCTATGGATTCCATCCCCTTTGTTATATGCTTCATGAGCTTCCTCACCCTTGGTCCCACTCATTAAAGATGCTGCTCCCATGCATACACTCCCCCACCATAACTGTGTTATCCTCCAATAACTCTCCACTACCTCCATGACATCACTATTGATTTGGTCAAGCTTGACCCCATCCATATGCTTTAGCCCTTATTCACACCCAATAGTGTTTTATTTAGCCGATACAAAGATCCACATTCACATTAGAAGTGGTTTTATTTCTACTAAAGAGATTTATGGGTCTCTCTACCCTCTTATTCATCTATCTAAGTGACAAAAGAAAAAATTAATATTCCAACTAGCTAAAAGCTAATTAGGAATATTACAGCTTCCACCTTTCAAGTCTTTTTGCGTTCTAACCTCCTAGAACTCTAGGATTCCATGCACCATACCCGCAAGATTGACTCACTTTTATGCTGGGTTTCTCTTAAATAAGTCTCCAAGATTTCGCAGTTCTGGGCATCCAAACACTACAACTATGAGTGACTTTGACTTGTCAATAACTTTTGAACCATAGGGCCATTTGAAAAACTTAGCATACGCTTTCCAATTAGGCTATTCCCAAGGTTATTTGAGAAAATATCTTGATGCAAAAAGTCCTCCAAATCCTAGGTCTCCCATCCATCACATTCATATTTTTATTGCTTCTCCACTAAGCCTTCTACTATAATGATTCTCTACAGAATACTATAGAAGCCACGGGACTCCCCCTGAAAAACATGCCAATATATACTTCCTATAACCTCAATTCTAGTATGGTTAATATCAGTACCTCACATCTTATTGTCACTTAGCCATCAATGCAAATCTTGGTTGACATCAATGCCAACACAATGGATTCCACCAATCATCCATATTATGGAAATTTTCCAATAACATCATCTTTGACATAAATGATATCTTTTTTCCATCAATGAAAAGACTAAGTGCAACAATAATCCATTGACTTTCATGGTCTAAAATATCCCAAAAGGAAATCTGTAGCGAAAATTCCAAGTCAACCTATTTGAAGCAAATTTCAAGGACCTTCAAGAAGCCTAACTTCCTTATACTTCCTTAGAGAATATTGTTGAGTCTCAAAAGTGTTTTCCATATTCATACATATTTCCATTATGTCATAACCATCTAGCTCTTATTTCATAGCCATCTGACCTAAAGCCCTACATCAAGTAACCATTTTTCATAAATATATGGGTTAGGATCCTTGTTTTCCAAAGTTATTCATTTTATGTATTTAAAGTGAATTTATGATTAGAAACTATAAAATTAACATAGTTTCATATATCTATATATGTGTTATGAGTTTTGTGACATGTGTAGGTCAAAAGGAGACTTCTAGAAGACCCTTATGTGGCACTCTAAGGCCAAATTCGAATTTGGTTGGAGAAGATCATGGGATCATGAGAACATGTGTCTCATTTCCTTGTTGTATTGAAACTCTAAGAGGATATGTGTCTCATTTCTAAGTTGTGTTGAAACTCTAGAAAGACATGTGTCTTATCATTTCCTATTTTGATTGTAACTCTAGAGATGGAGGGAGAGATTCATGGACTCCCATTAATGAGATAACTCCTCATATTTTGTATAAATAGGAGAATCTTTCTCCTATCATGGGTAATGAGAAAATAGGAGAAATAGAGAAAGGAATAGAGAGTCTTTTGTAACAAAGTTTAAGATGGAATGGGATGTAGATTTGTGAGTTTTTCAATAGAGAAATTCAGTTCTTTGATGTTGTTTTGATTACAACTTTAAGGAGTTGAAGAACTTCACCAAATTGGTAGCAGAGGGCCCCTGCTATCCAAGGAGGCTTCTACATGCTTTCTAGATAAGTAGCTTTTAATTATGTGTTGTTAGCTTTTAAATCATGTCTTGCATTATTTGTTTAATTAAAAGATCCTCATTATCTTACAACCATTCTTTTTCTTAAAAATCTCTTCCAACATATCATTATTAGATGAAAAAGATTTGGTTGTATTATGTTGAGTTAATTAGCATTTTCTATTTTGCAATTAGATTAAAATATCCTCATTATATTACAACCATTCTTTTTCTTAAAAAGCTCTTCCAACATATCATTATTAGATGAAAAAGATTTGGTTGTATTATGTTGAGTTAATTAGCATTTTTAGTTGCAATTCCTTTCGTTAATTATCACAGTTAGACTTACTCTAATAAACTCTTCCAAAATATCATTATGATGAATAAGGCATAATTGTGGTATTGTAGGTTTTAGTTTCTTGTTTACACTAAGTGGCATAGCCATTCTTACTCTTACAAAGCTCTTCCAAAATATCATAACAATGAGTAAGAAATAGCTGTGGTGTCTTAGATTTTAATTGTATTTACTTTCAGTTTTACGTTTATGTTCAATTGCATTGGATAATACAGCCAGGACTGTTTTACAAACTCTTCCAAAATATCATTCATCATGAACAAAATGGGCTGTAGAATTCCATAGACTAGTTGCATGTTAATTTAGTTAGAGCACTCCGGAGGTAGATTACATTTAGTTCATCATTTCATTTCATTTTTAAGTTTGATAGAAGATCCTCATTGCATTAAAATTAATCTTTTTCACAAGCTCTTCCAACAAATCTCGAACTAAATGAATCAGATTAAGTTGTAATGTCTTGAGTTACATTTCATTTTCATTTGTAAGCTAAGATATCCATGGATTAGAATATTCTGTTTCCAAAAACAATAAGAAAAACACATACAACGAAGTAAGGAAGAGGTCACTTAAGCACATATAGTGCACCACACTTCATCAGTTTACTAACCCTGGTTGATAATTTATGTTAGCAATTTAGGACGCTAAATTGACTACACAAATATATCTAAAATTATAGTGAAACAAGGACTAAAAATTTAACCACAAGTACATGCACATTTTCTATTTATATGCACCAAGTTTCACAATCTGAAACATCCCACAAGAAAAGCTATAAGAAAAATTTTAGGTTGACTTATTTGAAGTAGATTTCAAGAGCATTCAAGAACCCCAACACATGTAATTATAATGGAAAAATTTCTAAAATTTTAATCACGAGTAATTGAATATGTCGCTCTATCTCTTCTATGTCTCACGATTGAAAACATACTAGAAGAAAATTTATAGTGAAAATTATAAATTGACCTATTTGAAGAAGATTTCAGGAGCATTCAAAAGAGTCCAAATTCCTCAGCATATCTCTAAAATAATAATGAAAGAAGATATGAAATTTTAGCTGCAGTTATTGTTATAGGTCAATTTGGGCACCATTCCCAATGACCTGGGTAACTTAGCATCATCTCTAGGACCGATGATCAAGGGTCTATCATTCCCTATCATCGCAGTTGCTATATGCCCTAAGACAGGAAACAACATGAATCCAACAAAAATTTCATCAAGAAAGGATTTTCCATGGTTTGAAGCTTATTATTAAACATGTGGGAGCTCACAAACGCAGGCTCTAAGGGGCCTAAGTGCGTTGCATATGTAGGTAGCCCCATTCAAGGCTACTCTGCAAAGCACTTCCCGAAATTCAAAGGTGCGTTGGTCACATTGGGAGTGAAATTCTCATTGTTCCAGAATCTCCACTTGGCCAGTGTCTTCTAGAAGGGTTCACATGTGTCAAGCTTCATATCCAAGTGTCCATTTGACATCTACATGAATGGAAACATGTCTTGCCTATTTTTGGAATGTTATTGATTATAAAACAAGCTACAGTTCATCTATAAATTGAACAAAGATCTAAGTGTTTGGGAGGAATAATTTGAGTAGGGAAATGTTGGAGAATTTTCAATAAAGAGTTTGATTTGTGGAGCTGCTGCTAGAGAGATTTATGTTGTGATGAGACTTGGGAACTTTGCTAGAAGGTCATTTCAAATCAGTCACTAGTTTGTAACCTCTCCTTCTATCATCAATAAAGAGTACTTCTTGTTTTTCCCTACATGCATCTATGTTTACTTTGATTTTCCATATTGAAAAATCTTGGTTGATGAATGTAGTTTATGCTTAACTGATTTAGCTAACTAGCTTGAATAGATATCTATATTATTGCATCTTTTGTTGTTTCAGTGTTCTTTCTTGCAGGAAGCATTCAACCATTTAAAACCGCTTGAATTTGAAGCTGTAGTGGAAGCGACAGAAAGGACCCATTTGGAAGTGACTGAAAAAAGTAAGGATCCAATCCTCTCTGTGTATTTTTTTTGAGTTAGGAGAAATGGTAGTATATTCTTTCACCTATTTCTCTAGGCTAACACCTGCCTAGGGAAGCGCAATTTATCCGTAGATTACAATTCTGGCCCAACAAACTGGCGACTCTGCTAGGGAGAACTTCTCTTGCTTCTAGGTGTTTTAGTCTCTAATCTACTTTCTAAATCCACCCAGTAGCTGTTTCACATAAAGATTAGACTTTTTCAGAGCTTAATTTGCAAATTTAGTGAGCCAAACAATAGCTTTTTCTTTGTTTACTACGCCCAACACACCCTTGGTCAGGACACAGTGCTTTGCAGAGCACTGTCTCCCTTCTTAACCTGCATTGCAGAGCACTGTCTCCCTTTGGAGACTGTGTTGGCTCCTGAAAGGGACCAAATCCCCTTGAATCTAACTTTGTACTTTGCTTCAGTTTTGAAAATTTTGATGCTCTATTGACTAGTAACTCTATATACTTCTTCTCCTTTGACTAAAAATTTGTTCAATGTTGTTTTAAAAAAGTTTTTCATTATCATTGAAAAGTTGATTTCAAAGTACTTTTTATGGTCGCATTAAGAATCGTTTGCTTTCAAAATAGGAAATTGTCATAAAATATTCATTTCCTTGAAAGGAGAAATTGTTGTTGAATGTCCTCATTTTTCCTTCAAAAGAGAAATTATTTTTTGTATTCTTCGTTTCTCAAAAGTAAAAAGCATTTTGATTATTGATCTAGTGCACGTAGTTTCTTTTCTGCATTCATAACATTAAGGAAACTGAAATGAAAAACTTGCATTTGCATGTAGGATTGTGTGTTTTTTGCAAAAGGAACATTAGGAAACCTGCATTTAGTTTGTGATTCATTGGTTTTGTTTTTTTTTCATTGATTTGTTTGCTCACAAATTATTTGCACTCTTTCCAAAAAAATAGTGTTCTCTTACCTTAATAGCTATGTTCTTCATTGAAAAAGCTGAAAGTGGAAGTTTGTTTATCATTCTTAGCTGCATTTTAGGAGTTTTATATACATCATCGTGGTGAACCTGAAAGGAAAACTGTTAAGCAAGATCAACATAAAATAAATCTCAATTTACTTAACAACGCTTTGGAACATTAACGATAATTTTTAGAAGGTCTAGGCTAGAGACGTGTTCCAGCATCGTAAAACATAGCAGTTGTCGTTAAATTTTCTATGATACATTTCGAGTGTGATACCTCACTCCACGTACGTAAGTATATCGTAGCTCATCCACTTATTTTTGGGTATATCAGGCGGTGTTACAATACGATAAGTATAAAGGGGCGCTCTCACTATGCGGTTTTGCATCAGACAGTGCTAATACGGACTTGGGCCTCCACGTACCTTCAGGTATATTTGGGAGGACAAATTTTAGGTGCTATCCATCCATATTGAACTGAATCGGCCACCCTGAAATTGTGATACACCAAACACAACATTCGGGGAGATTACCTGCCCATACTTCTTGGTTCGCCAGGAGGTATTCTGCAGTTCACAGTTTCTTGGTAAACCCTTTTGCCTAGAATTACCCTCTTTTTGTTTATTTGTTTTTGGATAAAATAAATCAGTAATCGTGGAAGAACACAATCCTACCCCCCATCGTTCGTGTAGATTAGATTTAAAACCACCTTTACTGCCTGAAGTTACTTCTGGTAGGCGAAGGTGATCACGATCTGCCGAATCAAGTACAATTCATACCTCTAGCGAAACATCATCATTTAAACCATAGTTAGATCAATTTTTTTCCACACATGCCAGTTCATTTACTGTTGTCGAAATGGGGCCTTCACAGCTACCAGCGGTCACGATCCATTCAATCGATGATACCATACCTCCTAGACCCAACGTTGTTCAATCACAAATTGATCCAGATCATGTCTCTTCTTTGCCATAAAATCTGAGTCCTGAACAGCTGGAAGTTGTTCCTCCTTTGGTCACTCCACAAATATATGTAGCCACTGAAACTCCTATATCACACAGTCAACTATCTGAAATATTTTTTGGGCCTGACAGTGAAGTTCTTCCTCCTGGTTTAATCATGATTGAATAAATCTCACAACCTAATACACATTTAAGTCAAACCCACTTTGGGGGAGACCTTTACCAATACCAGTCCTTTCCTCAATCATTTCCATCTACTTTTGTTGATCCCATTGCCATTCAATCTCCCGTTGATTTCGGAGATTATAAATTTGGTCATAAAACTATGTCTGAACCGACATCTTTGGTTGGGCCTGCTGTTCCAATTACGTCAGCTCCTACCCTTGCTACTCTGTTGATGTTCACAACCTCACCAGAGTCATATTTGCATGGTGGCCCTTCGGTCCCAACAGGCTACAAATCATTGTCTGGAACTTTCTCTGGTCAATCTTCAAGACCATGGTTGTTACCAATGTCATCATCTGGTGTTTTAACTGGTAGTCCTATAGTCAGTATTGAATGACTTGAATCATTACATCCATCATCAAGGCAATATCAAGTCGGTCCTTATGGGTCAATTCCTTTAAGTACCATATCAACTGGACTCCCAGCATTTGGAGAACAATATTTTCCATCTTATTATCCTCTTTATGCTGGGGGGAAACCTATGGTCACCCAATATGACAATACTCAGTCACATTTTGGTCAAACTAATGTTGACATGAATGTTTTTCAATGGCAGCCCACTCTACCTATCCAACCACAAACAATTGTCCAATCATATCAACCAATTCAACCTGTTACACCCACTTCAATACCACTTGTTAATACATCTATACCCCTGTTACAGAATCAAAATCTTGTACATCAACCTTATTAGGTGATTTCTTCAACTCAAAATCAAAATCCTTTGGTTAATCTACAACAACCTGTATCAGGGATCATTTATTCACAAACTAGTCCACCATTTTATGGGGTGTCACAAACACAATTTGGTTATACATATCAACCGAATCCAGCTTACACTAATTTGGGTTATAACATTGGTGGACAGAATCCTTGGCAGCCACAGGCGCAAATTCCTCAAACTTCATATCAACAAGTACCATATCCAGGTTTTGGTCAACAGAACTCTCAAGCGTTTGCCATGCAAAACAACCCCTATCTAGGTTACCAGCAACAAATCCCATATGCTAGTGCTCAAAGACTTGTTGCCCAAGCAATTCCATCTTATCCTGACTATGCTCAACCTAACCTTACTAGACAATTGCCTTTTGTTGCAACCTTGGAATTACTAGATTTAAACCGCTTAACCAATGATCCTATCAATTATGCTCCTTGGTGGCCGGTGATACCACATAAATTACCCTCATACATTCCTAAATTCAATGGAAACCCTGTAGAAGACCCATCAACTCATGTTATGAATTATCATTTATGGTGTTCATCAAATTCCATAAATGATTATTTTGTTCGATTACGTCTTTTTTAGCAAACGCTCACAAGTCCGGCAGCTAAATGGTACATTGAATTACCTAGAGCTTCTTATGGCAATTTCACTGCCTTAGCTACTGTCTTTTTGACCCATTTCCAATTACTGATCAGATATGAAATTGGAATGAAACTCTTGACCAACTTCAAACAGAGTAATGCTACTCACATTTCAGATCATAGTCATGAGTGGCGTCACCATCGACAAATGGTTAAGACATATGTTCCCGATCAGCTCCTTGCTGAATGGTTCATCAAATCCCTATTACCATCTATAACAGAGGATGTGTCTAAAGGTGGTGTCATCACAGAAGAGAAAGTTATCGCTTGTGCCCAGTATTTAGACTTGATTTATACTCAGTCTAGCACGCTCTATGAGAAAATTCCAAATGCGCCGCGATCTAATGTCAATGCTCCTCCTCAAATAAATGACTCTCATGTTGGAGACGACTTGATAGGCACTATAAATACACACAGCACTACTGCATCTGATCCTTCTCCTACTTTCGAAATCAATGTCGTCTCATTTGACAAATGCAAAAGTGATAAGCAACCAGGAAGTAAGAAAAAGAGGAAATCAAATAAAAAGCACACTTCTAACCCACAGGAACGATCATCTGATCAACCGTCAGGACCACGGAAACCTAGTAATCCATGCATAATCCATAACAAGGAACATTTTGTTAGGGATTTTCCTCACCGTGCTGAAGTCTAAAAAATCATCAAGACTTCTCATGCATCAGCTGTGTTGACATACCCATTTCCAAATCCAGACACAAATTTGGTTGCTACAGATCCAGCTCCTAGTTCCTAAGTGTTAATGTTATCCACTAAAAAACCTTTACAAGATATTTTGGTATCGATGCAGAATAAATTCTATGGTATTCCGGCCACTGATCAACCTACTACCTCGACAACGAATCCATCTAATGAATCAGTACCACCTCGTGTTATTCCTAAATTGACGATTAAGCCATCGAAGGAAGTAATTCATAAATCGACATATAATCCTCGAGCAGGAGCTGCACAAAATTATAAGATAGTTGAAGATTTCGCTCAATCCCCTTCAGCTATGTATGCTCTTGAGGTATTGCAAAATTTTCCCTCCCAGAAGCAAGCTTTATTTTCGGCCATTGGTGGAATTGATCCGACTAATTCTAATTTTGTCGTCTTTAATCATACGGGCTATGTGCCGCAGCTACCAACAGAATTGGCATTCTCCATCCAAGTAAATTTTCTCAATCACCTTGTTCATCGCATTATTATTGATGAGGGAGAATCTAAGTGCATTATGTCTCTAAACTGTTGGAAGTCACTTGGCTCACCGCGATTATCACAATCATCAATGATGTTGAAGGCTTTTCATGGAAGAACATATAAACCTTTTGGTATTATCAATAACCTGCAAGTTGAATTAGGGGGAAAGACAATAAGTATTGATGTTGAGGTTGTTGACGGACCCCTTGACTATAATATTTTACTCGGAAGACCATGGGTATATACGATGACTACTATTGTTTCTACATATTTTATAATGGTTACCTTTCCTCATAAAGGTACTATTACAGTCATTAATCAATTATATTTTTTTTCCTCCGCTTCGCAGGTAACTGGAAGAATTCTGTATATTAACTTACCCCAACTAGAAATCTAGAACATTGGTGTAGGACTCTTAAAGGATTCCACTCTTATGGGAACTTTTGCATTACCGCCGCCCACGACGTCGGCAAAAATTGCAAGCATAGAGACCTGCTACATGATCTCTTCCACTCTATCTGGCTTAAGGGAGAGTACAGGTGTTTCTGATATTCCTACATTGGATGATTTTTTACCGCTCAGCCCTATTGAGCTACAATAGCAATCAATATATTTGGCTTGGGTGGAAAATCTGAAATCATCGTCGCTGAGTGTTTGGGTTGATCGTTCATTAGATTTTGGTACTCCATATTATCCATTTTCCTCAAATTTTTTGATAGATGAAAATATTTTGGAAGCTATGATAGCAGAAGGAGAACCATGGGAATATTATCATCATCATTCCCATCTTCCAAATTATGAAGAAAATAATCTCAGTGAAATATATCACCCATCCATTCAAAATTTATTTTCAAATTATTTTTCGATTAATGCAATTGAATCTGAACAAAATTATCAAATATTGAAGAAATGATTTCTATCGATATTTCGACTAAACCTAGCATTATAGAAAATATTCATGTCGGTGTATCTTGTTCTCCATCAGAACTTGATTCATATCGCTCTCTTTTTCATGAATTTCATGACGTATTCACTTGGTCTTACGAGGAAATGCCAGGCATAGATACTAGTATAGTTGAAAATACTATTAATATGTATCATGATGTCAAATTGATGAGTCAACGGCTTCGACCTGTTCATCCAAAGAAAGTCACTGCCATCAAAGAAGAAGTTGAAAAGCTTTTGTGTGCTAGTTTCATTTACCCTGTTTTGCTAACTGAGTGGGTTTCAAATATCGTTCCTGTTATGAAAAAACAAGGGACCATTAGAGTGTGCATCGATTATCGGGATTTCAATCATGCTTCTCCAAAAGACAACTATCCTACTCCCTTTATCGACCAGATCATTTACGATTGTGCTGGATGTGAAATATTTTCTTTCATGGATGGAATTTCCGGCTACAATCAAATCAATATCCGCCTAGATGACCAAGATAAGACAACATTCATCTGTCCCTGGGGCACATTTGCATAACAGAAACTCTCGTTTTGTTTAAAGAATGATGGGGAAACTTTTTAGAGAGCAATGGATTATGCTTTCAATGACATCAAGCACATTTTTCAACCATATCTAGATGATTTACCAGCGCATTCATGAAAATTGACTGATCACCCGATGCATTTGAGAGCCATTTTCTTACGATGCCGACACTACAAGATATGCCTCAATCCACACAAATGTGTGTTTTGTGTTGGTTCTGGTTGATTTCTCGGATTCGTAGTCTCAAAAGAAGGAATTTGAATAGACCCACTGAAGGTACATGCCATTCTTGATTTGCTTGCACCATCAATATTACTTCAAATATAGAAACTTCAAGGAAATGCTAACTTCCTGAGAAGGTTCATTCCAAACTACGCCAAAATGGCTAAAGGATTTACTCGATTATTGAAAAAGGGGGTTCCCTTCCATTGGGACCAAGTTGCGCAAGCTTCTTTTGATGTTGTCAAGGACCATCTTGTGTGGGCATCATTAATGTATCCTCCAAATTATCAAAATGATTATTTCCTATATATCGTCGCAGCTCAAACGACCATCGCTATGGTTTTGGTCCATGTAGAAGATGGAATTGAACATCTGATCTATTATTTGAGTTGTAATCTCAATGATACGAAAGTTAAGTACTCGTATGTGGAAAAGCTTGCCTTGGCAGCCGTTCACGCTGTCCAAATATTTCGCCATTATATCTTGCTCCGAAAAACAACAATATTTTTGGATTGCAACCCCATGACTTACATTTTATCACGTTAATTGCTGGGGGGGGGAATATTCAAAATGGATCGTCATTTTGCAGGAATTTGATTTGGAATTTATCAAATCCAAGTCAAAGAAGTCTTTAGTTTTGGCTGAGCTTCTCTGTGACCTTCCCTATGATAGTACTGCAACTACGTCAGAACCATCTATTCCAGACGAGTCTCTGTTTCTGATCAGATCATCTGATCCCTGGTATGGATATTTCATTCTCCAATCCCAAAATTTTCGACCTAATACCTCTCGCTCTGATCAATGACGTATTCGATACCAAGCCAAAGATTATCTGATCGTCGGCGATACACTTTATCATCGTGGTGTCGATGCCATTTTAGGGAGGCACCTCACTCATGAGGAGGTCGAAAAAGTGTTAAATGATTTCCATGTTGGGCCTGTGGTGGAAATTTATCTGGTTATGCTACCGCGCATAAGATACTCCGCACCAGTTACTTTTGGCCTACTATTTTTCGAGATTGTATCCTCACAGTTAGAAGTTATCATGCATGCCAGATTTATGACCGTAAAATCTGCAAACCGCCAGCGCCAATGCATCATGTTGTCTCTGCTGGACCATTTAGGAAATGGGGTATCGATTTCATGACCTATAACCCTCCTTCGTCTGGGGGGCATGGTTATATTATTTACGCAGTCGACTATTTTACCAAATAGGCCGAAGAGATGCCTACATTCAATAACACAGGACAAACAACTGCATTGTTTTTCTTCAATCATGTCATTGCACAGTTTGGGGTCCCATAGGCTATAGTTACAGATCATGGGAAGAATTTTCACAACCATATGATGTCTGAATTGATAGCCAAGTTAGGATTTTCACATGATAATTCTACTCCTTATTATCCACAATCAAATGGACAAGTTGAGGCTATTAACAAAATTCTTAAATGAATGCTTCAACGAATGATAGGAGTTCATAAAAGGAACTAGCACTTGATCCTGTACTCCTCCTTGTGGGTGTATCGAACCTCGGTGAGAAACGCGACTGGATTTACTCCTTTTCAATTGGTGTATAGTATGGAAGCTATCTTACCAATCCAATGCGAAATATCATCGTTAAAACTCGCGATAGACTTGTTACCTGACACCTCAGAAGAAGAAGCGCATCTCCTTAACCTCATCCATCTAGATGAAACATGTTGTGAAGCCCAATTGGCCAACGAAGCACATAAGAGACGTATAAAGGCACAATACGACAAAAATGTCTAGCCTCACATCTATTTAGAGGGCGACTTGGTCCTTCATTATGACCAGGAAGCTAATGTAAGTGGTACAGGGAAATTCGAGCCATTATGGCATGGCCCCTATATTGTCAAAAGAGTTCTTGCTAAGGGTGCCTACGAGTTAGTTGATTACAATGGGATTCCATTGGCACAGCCTATAAATGGGTTGTATTTGAAACGTTACTATGCTTAATGATGATCATCGTAATTTTTTGTATTATATTGTTTATATGTTGTTGATTTGCACTCACTATCTTAATTTGTCTTTTAGAGTTTTCTTGACGTTAGTAATCCACTTTACATTTCATTGTAGATGACTGAATCTTCAGAACCATTTGTTGGATATGCTAATGGTACTAGTCGTAGTATGCAGAATCTATCCTCTACAGTGTGGGCCATTTTCGCTCTGAATGGCGAGTTAGTGAGTTTTCAAGGGATTTGTATCGGTAGAACAACGAATAATATCGCTAAGTATAGCACGTTGATCGAACTTCTCTCTGACTCCATTTCATTTGGTATTAACTGCATAATCATAAGGTTAGACTCACAACTTGTGGTACTACAGCTTACTAGTATTTATATTGTTAGAAATCCAACACTTCTTAGAGTGTTCCTTAGAGTTCGACTTTTGGAGATACATTTTGATTTCATTCAATATCAACACATTTCCATAAATCTAAACACTTTAACTGATTCATTAGCTAATCAAATTTTAGACATACATTTGCGACATAGGTAAAGAAAACATTCACATCATTGAATAGGATTACGCATTAAACATAGGAAAAAACTCTGAAAAAATATAGATAGAAAGTTATAGGTTTTTTACAAAATTTATGCCCAAGACAAGTTGGTCATCTGACCTCAAAATGTATGCAGAAATTCATAAGTAAACTAGTGGTGCTTGTGATAGCACGCTATAGATCTAGCAATCCTACGGAGCAACCGCATCCAATGGTTAGGAACCCCAATTGTGTGTCACTGCAGTCGCATGGGAAGCTCTTCAATTCGGCAATCCAGAATCCCGAAGGTCAACCCCTCTATGTGCTACTGGAGCTCAGCAAGAGTCTCAGCTATATCAAGGTCCTGAAGGACTGCTCTCCTGATAGCCCTCTCTACTGGCGCATCCACTTCACGCTCTGGTTCCTCTACTGGTCGAACGCGACCAATATTTGCATTACATTAAACATTTAATTTAGTCTTGGAAAGAAATAAAAACACAAAAAAAATTGTATAAACCTTATAAAAATAAAAAAACATGGTCAAATCAATCTTACCTATTGCACCCCACTGAGCGCCTTCTGGTAAAACTAGATCTAGATCTCCTCGGAAGTTGACACCTGCATATGCATACTCATCGATGGCGATAATTTGTCGCCTGAACTAGGTGAAGAATGAAGTCGAGAACACAACGGTCGATTGGCCTACATGCCGACCCATGAGTTCTCCCATCTTTGCATTCGAGGATCTCTAGGACTAGATATATCCAATGTTACATGTTGTGTTTGCATTAGTGGAATCCATTCCAAAGAAAAAGAGATAAGGATGGAACCATAACTGAAATTTTTCTTCCTTCCTCCCTTTTCTTTATTCAGTTGTTCCTTTATCTGAGATAGAACAACTTCATACCAATTGAAAACTGTTAGCTCTAAAAATTCTAGTACAAACTGCATATACAATATTTTTGCTACATGGAGTGTAATGGTGCCAGCTAGTTTAGCGATCATGAATAGGATGGTCCCTAAAGGAAAATACCTGACATCATGGATGTTTATTTTTCCATATTTTCTAGGATCTGACCCCAGATAGCAATACTGCATAACATAATCCCTCACTATTTCTCCTCCAACGGTAGACCCTGTGAGTGAAATGGGCAAACCTCTCCTCGACAAATCTGTGAGAAAATACACATCCTCAACTGTTATGGACAACACTTGATTTTTTATGTCAAATTCCTCTATCGCCGAATCCCATGCTCGAACAAGGAATTCTAGGAGTTCTATTTGTTGCCTCATGTCCGACAGTTTGAAGTACTTAAGCAGCCCGCAATCTCTTAAATCACTTACAGTACCTAGATCATTCAAGGCAATCATATCTTGTTCTTCATGTTCTCTTTCTCTCCTTGTAATCATCATTATAATCCGATGGAAACCTAAAAATCAACCATAAGATCCATTAGATACCATTCATTGCAAAAAACTAGGAAAATTTTGGACATAGCATGAAAACAAAAATATTCAACTGCGCCCAACGCATTCCCTGGGCCGAGACAGTGCATGCACATGCAGGTACACTTCACTGTACCTGCTATGCAACACAGGTTTCGACATTCAGGGGTGCGTTTCCCTCAATTTTGGCATAATTTACCCTAGGGGCCTCAAAACCCTAAAAATGTGCAAGGAATGGTAATGAAATGAATATTGAAATAAAGAGGAGGGTTTTAGTACTGAACTGGATCAAACGACGATGAAATCTATTCACTGAAACGACTGCAATCAATGACTGAAGTTTGGGGGCAAAATCAGGTTCAAAGCTTGAAAATGCAAATGGTAACTATGGAATGGTAAAAATGAATAGTGAAACTACTTTATATAGTCATTTAATTACTTGCAAGTTAAATTTATTGCTATGACTATAGTTTTATTATGTTTTTATCATGAAACAGGTATTTTTAATCCATTTGATGTTGTTATGAACAGGAAATACAACTGACGAACAGGATTAGTCGTGCAGATTTATTTCAAGAAAGGCTTGACCACAAAGCATGCTTTTTCTCCTTATTTTTCGAGTTTTGATAAAAAAAAAAAGGATTTGAAGCGCACTTTTATCTCTTTTTCAAGCTTCTACAACAGCGAAAAATGAACCCCTAGAGTCTTCTTTCAGCTCTTTTTAGACTCTGATAATGTGAAAATATTGCCGAGCAATTGTCATTTCGAGCTCGTTAAAGTAAATGAATTGATATCTACTCAGTATAAGTTTAACCCTTTTCCGGATTGAGATGGATTATTTACAAAAAAGGAATACCTTGGTTAAACATGACCAAAGAGGTTCTTTCAGATATTATTTTACACTTTTTTGGATCTGAGAGACAAATTAATGAAAAAGTACTTTTGGAGTCCTCTTTTGTCCTCTTTTCAAACTCTCTAAACATGAAAAGGACCAGGCTATCACTGTCGTTAAGCTCATTAAAACATAAAATAGTGACATGCTTGTCAATCATGGCAAGAATCGAGTTTCATTCATCACTAGACTCGTTAAATTATTAAATAGCGATACTTTATTCTTTGTTCGCCAAAAGGGTTGAATTATAGATCAAGAAAATGTTATCCTCCTCAAGCTTGTTAAAAAATAAAGAGGTACTGGTCGATAAATGACCGGGGAAAATTTGGGAAAAGCAAGCAAAGTTTCTTTTTGGTAGAAAGTCGCTCTTGAACATGACACTTCTTTCTCTCCATTTCTGTGACTGTTTGGGTTGGGTAATCATCTTGACGGTTCATTCACACCTATGGTTCATCATACCTTCACTTCGGTTTTGGGTCAATGCTGCCAACTCATCATAGTGTCGCCAATATGTTCAAGAGAAGTCATCCAGTGATTAAGAACTCATCCATCTGCAATACTCATAAACCTTCATTTTCATGACTGTCATCCCTGAAAATTTCTATATCAAGCCATACCCTTGTCTCTGAAATCAGTAACTCCAGTTTTGCAATAAGGTGACTTCCTGTTGACTACAAATAAATATCCAGGAACTCCACTTAGAAACATCATATTCCAATACCATGAGGCTTGTTACAACATTAACAAGATCCTCACTTCCGGACTTTTTACCGAAATATTTTGTTTGGCGTTCTACATCAAATAATCTATTCACACCTTACAAAATGTACAGAAGTACCTTGAGGGCTATTAACATTAATGGTGGTTCTCTCACATTTGTTAATAGCTCACATTATTGGCTAGTAATCAAACGATGTCTTTCCATGTTCAATGACAAATCATATATTCGCATGGCTAGACTTGTACCCGAATGATCGAGTGAATGAGATAAGAAGACCCCGGATCTAGTTTCAGCCATCCAGGCTATGATTTCAGGATTTTTGTACACATCATCTGTATAGGTTAATTTGGGCACCATTCCCAATGACCTGGTTAACTGGGCATCATCTCTAGGACCAATGATCAAGGCTCTATCATTCCCTATCATCTCAGTTTCTATATCATGATGTAATGTATTGTAATATTGATGCAAGTGACCATTCCGCTTTGTTTCCAGGCTCATCACAATGTAAAGCATCTCAATCAAATGTTCTTATTATTTGGATCTCATGATTTAGGGGGCAATTGTTATAGGTTAATTTGGGCACCATTCCCAATGACCTGGTTAACTGGGCATCATCTCTAGGACCAATGATCAAGGTTCTATCATTCCCTATCATCTCAGTTGCTATATGCCCTAAGACAGGAAACAACATGAATCAAACAAAACTTTCATCAAGCAAGGATTTTCCATGGTTTGAAGCTTATTATTAAACATGTGGGAGCTCACCAACGCAGGCTCTAAGGGGTCTAAGTGCATTGCATATGCAGGTAGCCCCATTCAATACTACTCTGCAAAGCACTTCCCGACATTCAAAGGTGTGTTGGTCACATTGGGAGCGAAATTCTCATTGTTCCAGAATCTCCACTTGGCCAGTGTCTTCTAGAAGGGTTCACATGTGTCAAGCTTCGAATCCAAGTGTCCATTTGAAATCTACATGAATGGAAACATATCTTGCCTATTTTTGGAATGTCATTTATTACGAAACAACCTACAGGTCATCTATAAATTGAACACAGATCTAAGTGTTTGGGAGGAAGAATTTGAGTAGGGAAATGCTGGAGAATCTTCAATAGAGAGTTTGATTTCTGGAGCTGCTACTAGAGAGATTTTTGCTGTGATGAGACTTGGGAAATCTGATGGAAGGTCACTTCAAATCAGTCACTAGGTTATAACCTCTCCTTTTATCATCAATAAAGAGTACTTCTTGTTTTTCCCTACATGCATCTATGTTTACTTTGATTTTCCATATTGCAAAATCTTGGTTGATGAATGTAGTTTATGTTTAACTAATTTAGCTAACGAGCTTGAATAGATATCTATATTATTGCATCTTCTGTTGTTTCAGTGTTCTTTCTTACAGGAAGCATTTAACCATTTAAAACCGCTTGAATTTGAATTTGTAGTGGAAGCGACAGAAAGGAGCCATTTGGAAGCGACTGAAACAAGTAAGCATCCAATGCTCTCTGTGTATCTGTTCTGAGTTAGGAGAAATGGTAGTATACTCTTTCACCTATTTTTCTAGGCTAACACCTGCCTAGGGAAGCGTAATTTATCCGTAAATTACAATTCTGGCCCAACAGGTATATGAATATTTTCTCTCTAGCTCCAATTTTCACTATCTAAAACATCCTAGAAGAAAAGCTATAAAGAAAATTCCAATATGACTCGTTCACCCCTTAAATCACATTTTTTCTTCCATATTTAAACTCCATTAATCACCCAAAACAGTTCCTCAAATTATTTTACACACCTCATATATTTTCTTTCTTATATACACTTCAAATGAACTCATTTATCCTTTATTTATAGTGTTTCTATGTTAACTTATGGGATTTTCTTGTAAAGCTTGTTGGTTCAACTTACTTGTTAACTGATTAGGTAATCTTTGATGGGTCCGATAAATAGGTATATTTTGAAGTTCATTGTGCTATCATCCAACACTTAAAACTATCCTTTTCTCAGATTAATTCACTTTTTTAACCATAACATGCTTAGTAGGCAGATTGATGGGTGTTTTCATATTATATCGCTTAATGTGATTAATGTGCAGGGAAAAGTAGAATTATTGGAGATATTTATCATGCAGGGTCTTGATGGAGACACCTAGAGAGAATATAGGGAGATTTTCCACGTTATTAACTCCCTAACTCAGCTTGGGATCATAGAATCCTCTCCAACAACTTGAATTCACTAGCAGTAGAGGAACTCAAAGTGCATGACAAGGACAAAGGTAACCATATTCATAAATCTCATGATTTTGGAGGGGGAGTTCCTCCTTTCAAGGAAGTTGCTCCTTAATTATTTTTGTCTAAATAATCTAGCTGAAAGACTCATTAGGATTTGAGTTTTTATTGCATCTAGGAGTAACTACTGAGAGCCAAGTGCTTGACATTCTCATTCTTATCTTTCATGATATATGAGACTATTATTTTTTGTTAATAAAAAGGTTACTATTGCTGTAAATTTGAGTTAGTTTTGGAGGTTTGCAACCCTTGGGTTTGGGCCCAACCTCTTGTAGCTGCTACAAACACTCTCCACAATTTTTATCATAGTCGGATTTTGGAGTCTACCATGGATGTTGCGATTGGTCGTTCTATAGTCACTTCTTGGTTAGATGATGATTTTTGAGCTCCCTCTTGGATTGGAAGTGTTGAGGCCACTTTAAAACACATGCTCAATCTGGAATAACTTCATAAGCACATTATTCTATGTGAGCTTGGACAAGCATATCATGTGCCATTGAGATTGTGCCTATGCGATGTCCAATCCATGTCGACAGTGAGTGTGCACTAACAATGATAGTTACTCACATTCTAAATGTATTCATACTTCCATTTCGGTGAGTTTTGCACATTTTCAATTTTGTGAGTGTCGATTTCATGTTTTCTGTTGTTGATTTCATTTTCCTTTACTCTAATTAGGGTCATTTTCATGTTACCTTCGCTCTAGCATGTGTTACTTTCACTGTCGTCCACATATCACAAGATTCATTCACACTTTATCAATTAACGTCTTTTCACATGTTAGCCATCATACAATGTATGCATTCCTATTATGGTGGTTTCGAGGGATTATATTTGTGTGAATGATTTGGTCTAACCATGTAAACATTAGTTGCACTCATTCCCAAATTTTTAAGCATTATCGCACAAGTGTCCTCATTGTCATTGCAAAGTCTATCTTTAGCGTGGAACTTGTTGTGAAGTCATCACAAGGTTGTCGCATTGAGGGAAATATGTCATCAACATGTCCAAATGATCTACGTTTTTGTGGCATCAAAGTGTTTCACCTGTGTGATTGCGGTCAAGTCATATCATTTTTCATCGGTCCCACACTTAGCCAATTTTTATAAGTTCCCCAACAACATAGCCTCATCTGATCTTCCTCAACTATGCACTACATAATTCCGACACTCAAGTTTCATCCTTGTCCCTCGACATTATGCAATGCACAGTTCCTTATTTACAGTAATGCACACTTGAAAATTTCAGTGCTCAATCCCGACCGTTCTCCCCAAAATTGTGTAATTCATATTCTCATCCTAGCCTCAACTGTGCACTACAAAATATACAGCCTCAAGCTCACCTGTTGAGCTCTTGAGATACACAACTGTGAAATGTCCCAACCTCCTCTGCCTCCCATGATTGTACAATTTTCCCAAGCAATGGAAAACCCTGCAACTGACCTCACTGAGCCTAGAAATTGCATAGTTTGTCTCCCCAATCCTATTTGAATTTTTCATTACACAGTCTCAAGGCTCAATTATCATCAATGAGCTCTTGAACTATGAAAATTTTCAATCATCTGGGCTCATATTACTTCCAGAACTGCACAATTAGTTGAAACAATGAAAAATCCCTCAACCCGTCACCCTAAGCTTTAAAATTACGCAATATTTTTCATTAGTCTAGCCTAAACTACACATTGTGTAGTCTTAGAGCCCAAGCTCCACCTTTGACTACCTGAGCTACACAAATGCACAAACACTGAACCTCTCCCTTGGCCTACCACACGATTCCGGATGTTGGGTGTGGAGCCTGATTATCTTCTTTATTTAGATGTATCACCACGTTGAACCCATGTTCTTAAAGGAGAGGAAACACCGTCGGTCGTTTAATCGTTTCCAAGTGGGTCCAGCAAAAAGATACAAGGACTTGGAGCTCTACAACGGGGGGGGGGGGTTTCGGGGGCAGTGCCCTTGAAGCTCAAAAGAGATGTAAAATTTCCTTGTAAAATATTATAATTTCATAGTCAATATGGGTCTTTCATTAGGAGGATGATTTGACGGTAGAAGTTATGTTTAATTTAGGGTTTTTTTCCCTAGAAGGAAACCCCTCATTTTGTATGATTTTATTGTATTGTAGATTTGTATGGTATGTGTATTATGAGCGAGAAACAATAAGGGGGACTGTGAGAGAGAGTAGAGGACATTACAATGGATCTACTATAGGTTCTGTCTCTTCATATTGCTGGATAATATAAAGGAAGGGCTGAGTTTTTGGGGTGGACGTAACCCAAATTGGGTGAACCATGTATATCTATGGCTCTCTTGTTTTATATGTTTTCTCTTTTTTTGTTTCCACATATTTTATGTGTATGGTATGTGTATTATGAGCGAGAAACAATAAGAGGGACTATGAGAGAGAACAGAGGATATTACAATGGATTTGTTGTAGGTTGTGTATCTTCATCTTGCTGGATAATATAAAGGAAGGACTGATTGTTCGGGGTGCACGTAGCCCAAATTGGGTGAACCACGTATATCTGTCTCTCATGTTTTATATGTTTTCTGTGTTTGTGTTTCCGCATATTTTATGTGTTCCATTGCTTTGTAATATATAATTTTCTAATAATTGGTATTAGAGTCGAAGGTCTATTTGGCTAATAAAATAACAGGAAAAAGGATTCCTGGTTCGAGTGGGAGCAATGATGGAAGATGGTAGGTTTAAGGTCGAGAAATTTAATGGCCAAAACTACCCGCTGTGGAAGATGCAGATGGAATATTATCTGTATCAGAAATATTTGTACCTACCATTTAGCAGAAAAACAAAGAAGCTATCAAGTATGATAGGCGCAGAATGGGATATTCTCGATAGAAAGGCATTTGGAACAATACGGCTCTGCCTCGCGGTGTCAGTATCCTTCAATATTTAGAAGGAAACAACAAAAAGGGTTTAATTAAAGCATTAGTGAAACTATATGAAAAACCCTCGGCCTCAAATAAGGTATTTCTTATGAAACATTTATTTAATATGAATATGTGAGATGGTGGATATGTTGATGACCATTTAAATAAATTTAATACGATTACCAGTCAGTTAAGTTCTATAGGGGTAAAATTTGATGATGAAGTTAAGGCTCTATTATTTTTCTACTCATTTCCAGCAAGTTGGAATGCTTTAGTTATGGCCATTAGTAACTTTGTCTCTAGATCTAGTAATTTAATGTTTGATGATGTTGTTAGTGCTATCCTTAGCAAGGAAATGCGATGGAAAAGCTTCGGTGAGACATCGATTAATTCTTTGAGTGCAGAGAATAGGGGAAGAAAAATGGAAAGAGGAAAGAGCCTAGCATATCACAGTAAATGAAGGAAAGGCAGATCCAAGTCCAGATCGGGTATAGTGTGTTCAAAATGTGGAAAGAAAGGACACCTGAAGAAAGACTATAAATCTCGGAAGGGAAAAGAAGGAGATGCACAACAAGAAAAAAATCATGAAGAAAATGTGATAGGTGATGTGTTACAATCAGAAAATTTTAAGGATGGATATCCATTTAAAATTTTAGAAACCTTGGTGAATATTAGTAATCTATAATAGAAAATTTATAAAATGTTGATGATATTTTTGTTAAAATATATAAATTTATGATTATATTGTATTAGTATATATAAGATCTTAACGATTTTTAAGGTAAAATATTTTCATACTATAAAACTTGGGCGAATTATTTTTAGAAAAAATGGAATTTGACGAATATTTTTTTTGGAAAAAGTATAAAAATTAGCCCACCTGCGAATATTCGCCCCTAAAAATTTCCCTAGTTATAATATGGTTTGATTATTTCTTTATAAAATGTTATTTATTCCTGGGTGGTAGATTCAAGGGCCTCATTCCATGCCACACCTGATAAGAAATATTTTCATGACTATGTTCAAGGAGATTTTGGACAGGTTCGTCTGGGTGATGATAAACCCTGTAAAATTGTTGGAATGGGTAAATTTCTTGTAAAATAGAAGAATGGAAACCAATGGTTATTAAAGGAGGTAAGGCATGTTCCATATCTAAAGATAAATCTGATTTCAACAGGGAAGTTAGGCGGTAAAGGTTGTGTGACAACTTTCACATATAAAACTTGCAAGGTCACTAAAGGAGACTTGGTAATAGCAAAAGGAGAAAAGGTTGGTACATTGTATTTATGCAATCGTATTTCTAGCTCTGCTAATGCTTTAATTTCCAAAGGAGAAAATGCAACATTATGGAATCATAGGCTCAGTCACATGAGTGAGAAGGGGATGAATATTATTCACTCAAGAAATTTGTTGTCGGGTTTGAAGAATATTGATTTTGATTTTTGTGAGAATTGTATTTATGGAAAACAAAATAGAGTCAGATTTCCTAGAGTTGGGAAAGAAAAGAAGAGTGAAAAAATAGAGCTTGTGCATACAGACGTATGGGAAATTGCTCAGGCATCATCTCTCACTGGCTCTCGTTATTATTTTACTTTTATTGATGATGAAAATATAACAACTTGGATTTATTTTATTAATAATATATATGATGTATTTGATACTTTCGAGAAATGGAAATATTTGGTTGAGATTGAGACAGGAAAGAAGTTAAAGTGTCTGAGATCAGACAATGGAGGTGAATATTGCAGTAAAGAGTTTGATAGGTATTGTTCAGATCATGGAATTTGCAGAGATAAGACAGTACCAAGAACACCACAAGAAAATTGTGTCAGAAAGGATGAATAGAACAATGATGGAGCATGCAAGGTGCATGAGATTGCATGAAATATTTCATTTGCAATTTTGGGCAGATACTATAGATACTACTATTTATCTAATAAATAGAGGGCCTTCAAGTTCCTTGGATGGTGGTATTCTAGAGGAGGCATGGACATGTAAAAAGGTAAACTACTCCTTTTTAAAGCCTTTTGTTTGTGAGGCCTTTGTCCATATTAATAAAGAAAATAGAACAATTCTTGAGGAAAAATAAAAGAAATGTACCTTTATTCAATATGTTGTTAATGATTTTGGTTATTGCTTATATTATTATGAAAATCACAAAATCCTTAGGAGAAGATATGTAATATTCAATGAAAAGGTCTTGTATAAGAATCAGTTACAGCAAAAGAAATAAGAAAAATAAAAAAAAGAATACACAGTTCTTTATGAGATCACAAAAAAAGTAAAGGTGCCTGAAAATAATAATAATCAATAGCCACAACAACAACAACAACCACCACAACAACAATAGGCACCTCAAACAAAAAGTAGTCTCATAAGATATACCTGGATAAGTAGATCCCATGAATGATACTCTCCTTCATTATATTATTTATTGTTGACTGATTCTGGTGAACCCAAATGTTATGAAGAAGAAATACAGGTCGAAACCAAGAAGAAGTGGGAGCTATCCATGAAAGAAGAGATGGACTCCTTAATACATAACAAGACTTGGGTCTTAGTCAAGTTGCTTACAGGTAAAACAACATTGTAGAATAAATGGGTTTACAGGCTGAAGGAAGAAGATGGAGGAAAATGGAGGTACGAAGCTAGACTTGTGGTGAAGGGGTTTGCACAAAATAAAGGCATTGACTTTGATGAAATATTTTATCCTTTAGTTAAGATGACTTCAATCAGAAGTATTTTAAGTCTTGTAGTAGCAAAAGATTTTCATCTTGAACAGTTAGATGTAAAGACAACATTTCTCCATGGAGATTTGGAGGAAGAGATCTATATGCAACAACCACATGGATATGAGATCAAAGAGAAGGAAAAATTAGTGTGTAGGTTAAAGAAAAGCTTGTATGGCTTAAAACAGGCTCTAAGGCAATCGTATCTAAAATTTGACATGTTTATGTTTGAACAAGGTTATACTAGATGTCACTAGGATCATTGTGTTTATCTGAAAAATCAAAATGATGGTAGCTATATTATATTGTTATTATATGTATATGACATGCTTGTTGCAGGGTCTAACATGCAAGAAATAAATATACTCAAAATAAAATTAGTAAATTCATTTGCAATGAAGGATTTGGGAGCTGAAAAACAAATCCTTGGTATGAGAATAACAAGAGACAAGAAAAATCACAAATTAACATTGTCTCAGAATGAATACATATAAAAGGTGTTGGAAATATTTAATATGCAAAATGAAAACCCAGTTAGTACACCTTTGGCTAGCCATTTCAAACTTAGTAAGGAGATGTGCCCCAAGACCCAAGAAGAAATGGATTATATGTCTAAAGTTCCATATGCATCAACAATTGGAAGCTTAATGTATGCAATGGTCTGCATAAGGCCTGATATTGCACATGCAATGGGAGTTGTAAGCAAGTACATGAACAATCTTGGAAAAGAACATTGGATGGTAGTGAAATGGATTCTCAAATATTTGAGAAGTACCACAAATCAATCATTATTCTTTGGTAGTTCAAACATTTCTCTATAGGGATATGTTGATGCAGATATGGTAGGTGATAGAGATAACATGAAGGGCACTACAGGGTATATATTTAGTGTAGGTGGAAGAAATGTCAGTTGGGTTTCAAAAATGAAAAGTATGTTGTTGATACAGAGGCTAGTAATGAAACGATTTGGTTACAAAGGCTTAAGGATGAATTGGGTAAGAAGAAGGAGATGGGAAGGTTATATAATGACAAGAAGAGTGCCATTCATCTTGCAAATAAATCAATATTTCATTCCAGGACTAAACACATACAACTCAAGTACCATTTCATATGATCAACGTTGGAAGATGGACAACTAAAGCTCGGAAAAATACACACTAGCTAGAATCCTACAGATATGTTAACAGAAGTTATAACTAGGGAGAAACTGAGATTTTTCCTAGTTTCAATTGGTCCTCAAGTATAATGATGAAGATGAGAAACATCCAGGTCCAAAGTGGAGTAATTTTCTAGAAAATGAAGCATCAGTGGAGTTTCTACAACTAGTCTCCAAGTGGGAGAATGTTGGTTGTGGAGCTTGACAATCTTCTTTATTTAGATGTATCGATGTGTTGGACTCCTATCTTTTACAGGGTGGCAACGTCGCCTGTCATTTAATCGCTGCTAGGGCGGTCCAGGTGGGTGTGGCACAGACCTTTTGGAGCCCCCCCTTGGCAGGGGGTTTCGGGGGCAGCGGCCCCAAAGCTAAAAACATATGTAAAATTTCTTTGTAAAATATTGTAATTTCATAGTCAATCTGGGCCGTTCATTAGGAGGATGATATGATTGTACAAGTTATGTTTAATCTAGGTTTTTTTCCCTAGAAGGCAGCCCCTCGTTTTGTATGATTGTATTGTATTGCAGCTGTGTATGGTATGTGTATTGTGAGCGAGAAATATTAAGGTTGACCGTGAGAGAGAGTAGAGGATATTACAGTGGATCTATTGTATGTTGTGTCTCTTCATCTTGCTAGATAATAGAAAGGAAGGACTGGTTTTTTTGGGTGGTCGTAGCCCAAATTGGGTGAACCACGTATATCTATGTCTCTCTTGTTTTATATGTTTTCTATGTTTGTGTTTCCACATATTTTATGTGTTCCATTGCTCTGTAATATATAATTTTCTAACATCAGCTCAATTATTGGATCATCAAACACCATCTTAGACAAGGGGTTTATCAGACTAATGTCATCTTGTCACCAGTGACATTAGAAAACTTTTTACGTCTAAAATGGGCCTCTTAAGAAAAATTTACATCAAAAATAGACTTTATAATAACTAATAGGATTCAAGATGATGATTTCAACAATGGGGGATGATTCATCATTTTTGGGGCAAAAAGGTAAAAATATTAAAAAATAATAAAATAATAAAACTGATTTTTCTACTTATCTCCCTAAGCTTTTACTAAAATTTCGAGAAAGAGTACTCATTGGATGAAAAATTTAATTCCTCATCCAAGGAGTATCCATGTTTCATACTTTTGATGGACCCCTCTACATGAAAAATGAGAAATACATGAAAAATATGATTGCAATCACATTTTTCATGTACTTCTCATTTTTCTTGTATCAGGGTCCATCAAAAGTATACAACATGGGTAATCCTTGGATTAAGAATCAGATTATGCATCCAATGAGTGTTCCCACTCGAAATTTGAGTAAACCCATAGGGAGATAAGTTGAAAATACAAGTTGAAAAAGTAGTTATTTCTTTTTTCCCTCTAAAATTTGATGATGTAATCAAATCTTATTTTATTATTTCCACTATTATTTTATAATTTCCTTAGGAGTCCCATTTTATACCTCAAAATTCCCCTAATGATTTCAAATTCAAGAACTTTGTCATGCTATGACAAGATGATGAAGAAGAAGATCGACAAGGAGGACATTCTAGAAGACATACATGGAGTTTAAGAGATAATATTATCAGCATGCGAGAAGATGACATAACATTGGATTATAAAAAATATGAGGGTCAAGATCACATGGAAGACTCCTCATATTTAAGTCATAAGGAAGAGGAAGAAGAGGGCATGTATCATATTTTCAATAAGATAAGAGGAAAGAAGCAATAAGAAGGACAAATTGGAATTTCCACATCATCATGCAGCCCATGTCATCACTATCATGTCATGTCCTGTCACATGTCATCATATGCCACATCATGATTATGGATCATGTAAATTATATTTAAAATGTAATTTAAAGTGGAATTCTAAAGGACACACATGGAATATGAAGAGTCACATAAGTTGAAAAAGTAATAGGAAGTCAAACAATCATGAGAGTAGTCAAAGAGTTGCAAGGAGGATGAAGAATCACCCCTGTTATAGGTCAATTTGGGAACCATTCCAAATGAACTGATTAAAATGGACATCATCCATAGAACCAATGAATGGGGTCTATCATTCCCTATCATTTCAGTTGCTACATGCCCTAAGACAAAGAACAAAGACAAATCATCCATGACTTCCATTGCAAGGTTTCCAAGATTTGAAGTACATGTTATATCACCTATGAGCTCACCAAAATAGTCTCTCAAGGAGCTAAGTGCATTGCATATGTAGGTAACCCCACTCAAGGGTGCTTTGCAAAGCACTTCCTGACACTCAAAGGTGCGCTGGTCAATTGGGAGCAAAATTCTCATTGTTTCAGAATCTCCACATGGCTAGTGCCTTCTAGAAGAGTGCATATGTGTCAAAGTTAAAATCCATGTGTCCATTCAATACCTTTGATCTTGGGAACATGTCTTGCCTATTATTAGAAATTCATTTATTGTGAAACTACCTTCATCTCATCTATAAATTGAGCACATATCCTAGACTTGCTTGAAAAGGAAGAAATTGAGTAGAGAAATGCTGGTGAATTTCAATTGAGGATTTGATTCGAGTGATATGCTACTGGAGATATGTTCATTGTGATGAGGTTGGGATGATGCTGGAGATGGTGAAATCAAATCAATTGTTAGTTGTAACCTCTCCTTCTATCCATTAATAAAGATTTATGCTTACTTTCCCACATATGTATCTGTATAAGCTTCTATCTTTCATATTATGAATTCTTATATGATGTATATGGTTCATGTTTCATTGATTTAACTTAATAACTTGAATATGCATCTGTATATTGCAATCTCTTTGTTGTTTAGTGTTCATTCTTGCAGGAAATATTTTGGTGATCTAGCTTGGATTTGAAGCTACAACAAGAGCGATAGAGGAATAATAGGAAGCGCTTGGACCCCAAGTAGGTTTCTTGATATATTCTGTGTGTCTATTTACTATTAGGAAAAGTATCTGCAAAGTCTTTAATCTATTGTTCTAAATGCATAGCACCACATTTAGGGAAGAATGGTTTATTCGTAATTCATAATTCCGCATAAAAAATTGGCAACTCCACTAAGGAGTTTACCCTTCATCCTTGGTGTGTTTGCCTCTGTTTATCCACCCAGTATCATTTAATCTCAAATATTAGGCTTTTTGAAATCAAAATTTGCATTAGAAGTGTGTTAAACAGCTTTAGTTTTGTTCTCCATTGCACCCAACACATAGTTGAACAAGACACATTGCTTTGCAGAGCATTGTCTCCCATTCAGGGGTGCTTTGCAACGCACTATCTCCCCTTAAAGACTACGTTTCCCCCTAGAACCAACCAAATTCCCATTTAATTTGTCATTTCATTTTCTTTCAGCCTTTTGTTTGTTGTATTTGCAAGAGCCTGATGCCTCCTAGAGACCAATGACTTTACCTGAGTCTTCCTCCTTTGAAAGAAAAGTTTATTCGATTTTTATTTAAAGTGTTTTTCTTTATCGTTGAAAAAATAGTTTCGAAGTATTTTCATTACTGCATTAGATCCATTTTCTTTTGAAAAGGAAATTGTCTTTAAATTCTTCATTTCCTATAGAAGAAATTGTAGTTAAATTCTTCATTTTCCTAAAAAGATAAATTTTTGTTCAATTCCTCATTTCTCAAAGTAAAAGGCATTTGTATTTATTGATTTGATGGATTTAGTTTCCTTTTCTACAGTCACATTAAAGGGACTGAAAAGAAAAACCTGCATTTTCATGTAGTGAATTGTGTGTTTTGCATAGGAACAAATTAGGAAAGCTGCATATTAGTTTGTGCTCTTTGTTGTTTGTTCTCAAATTGATTGCTCTTTCCCTCTAGTAGCTAGGATTTTCATTGAAGAAACTAAAATTGAAAGATTTCTTATCATTTTAGTTTTCATTTTAGGAATTTACATCACATCATCGCGGTGAAAATTGAAAGGAAAATTGATAAATAAGATCAACTTAAAATTTACATCAATTTACCTAACAAAACATTGGAACCATAACGATAACATTTAGAAGGTCTAGGCTAGAGACGTGTTTTGATGTTGTAAAACATAGTAGCTGTTGTTAATTTTCTGTGATACATTTCGAGTGTGATACCTCACTCCATGTACATAAGTATATCATAGCTCGTCCATGCACTTTCAGGTATATCAGACAATGTTATAGTACGAAAAGTATAAAGGGGTGCTCTCACTGTGTGGTTTCGCATCAGGCAACGCTAATACAAACTTGGGCCTCCACATACCTTCAGGTGTATTTGGGAGTACAAATTTAGGTTTCTATCCATCCATAGTGAACCGAGTTGGCCACCTTGTAAATTTTGATACACCGAACGCAACATTCGGGGATATTTCCTGCTCGTACTTCTTGGTTCACCAAGAGTTCTGCAGTTCACAGTTTCTTGGTAAATTTTTTGCCTAGCATTACCTTTTTAATTTGTTTATTTGGTTTTTGGTTAAAATAAATCAATCATCATGGAAGAAAAAAATCCTTTTCCCCATCGTTCGCGTAGATTAGCATTGAAACCACCTTTACCACCGAAAGTTACTCCTGGTTGGCGAAGGCGACATCACTCTACCGAAACCAATACTATTAGTAATTTTGGTGAAGCATCATCTTCCCATATACCAGAGTGCCCACAAGTTATTTCTACAAATCCTGGTTTGTCTACTATTGTCGAGAGAGATTCCTCACAGCTACCCATGGTCACGATCCATCCAATCAGTGAGACCATACCTCCTGAACCCGAAATTGCTCAACTGGAAATTGATCTGAATCCCATCATGCTTTAGGGGGAAACTATTATTGGTCAAACTAGACATCATCCCCAGGACCAACGAAATAGGGTCTATCATCCCCTTATATTTCAGTTGCTATATTCCCTAAGTGAAGAACATCTAGATCCCAAAGTCAAGCAACCAAAAGTTGTTCCTATATTGGTCGCTCCACAATCTATTGTAGCCATTGAGTCTCCCATATCACACAGTCAACCACATGAAATATACTTCAGGCCTGACGGCAAAGTTCTTCCACCTAGTTTGATTTCGATTAAAGAAATATCACAATACGAGACTCCTTTAACTCCAACTCATTTTGAGGAGGAGCTTTACCTGTACGAGACTTTTCCTCAATCACCTTCCTTTGCTTTTGTTGATCCTATTTTACTTTGAATTCTAGTCGATTATATAGGATATACACTGGGTCATTTGACAATGGCTGAGATAACATCCTAGACTGAACCATATATTTCAACTACAAAAAAATCTATTGTTGCTTCAGCTTCGATGCTCTGTCCATAGAATTCACCCATGTCATCATCTGGAATTTTATCTGGTTCCTTTCTTATGAGTAATAAACAACTTGATCCTTTATTCACATCTTCAGTGTAATATCAAGCTAGTCCCATCAGTTATTCCCCTTAGTGGCCAATGATTTCACATAAATTACCCTCTGAAATTCCAAAATTCAATAAAATCCTGGAGAAGACCCATCAACGTATGTTATAACTTATCATTTGTGGTGGTCATAAAGCTCCTTAAATGATGACTCTATTAGACTATGTATTTTCCAACACACACTCGCTAGTCCAACTGCACAATGAGGATGGTTCTTTTCCTGTGTAAACCTCGTTAAAAAATGAATCAGGTTATGAGGATAGTTCTTTTTTCTTGTGTCAACCTTGTTAAAAAATGAAACAAGTACCAATGAGGATGGTTCTTTTCTTGTGTCAACCTCGTTAAAAAATGAAACAAGTACCTATGAGGATGGTTCTTTTCCTATGTCAACCTCGTTAAAAAATGAATTAGGTTTTGAGGGTAGTTATTTTTTCTTGTGTCAACCTCATTAAAAAATGAAACAAGTGCCTTTGAGGATAGTTCTTTTTTCTTGTGTCAACCTCGTTCAAAATGAAACAAGTGCCTTTGAGGATAGTTATGTTACTATGTTAACCTCGTTGAAAAGTGAAACAGGCCATGAGCATAGTTCTTTTCCTGTGTCAAGCTCATTAAAAAATGAAACAAATCCTCTCCTAATTACGACGAGTCTTCCATCTGATCTCGTAAATGAACCTTCATTCCATCCAGCTATTAGTGACCAGTAATCTAATTAGGTGAATGAAATGAAGCTTGGGGGGCACCTAATCTTGCAAGGTGCATTCGACATGTGCTCTTGTAGAGGGAATTCAAAACATTCTTACCTATTGCACCTAATCAACTGTTGAAGTTCGGGGGTAAAAACTGGTTCAAAGCTCCAAAATGAAAATGGTAACTTTCAAATGGTAAAAATGAATGGTAAAACTATTTTAATTAGTCATTTGATTATTTGAAAAAAATATTTATTGTTGTGACTATTGTTTTATTCATTTTTATCATGAAAGAGGTATTTTTAATCCATTTGATGTTGTTTTGAACAGGTTTTACAGCTGATGAACAGATTAGTCGTGCAAATTTAATTCAACAATGATTTGACCACAAAGCATACTTTTTATCCTTATTTTTGGAGCTTTGTTAAAAACGAAAAAGGACTTGAAGCACACTTTTATCTCTTTTTCGAGCTTCTATAACAACGAAAAAGGAACCCTTGGAGTCTTCTTTTAGCTCTTTTCAAGCTCTGATAATGTGAAAATATTGACAAGCACTTGTCTTTTCGAGATCCTAAAAGTAAATGAATTGATATCTACTCAGTATAAGTTTAATCCTTTTCCGGACTGAGATACATTATTTACGAAAAAGGAATACCTTAGTCAAACATGACTAAAGTGGTTCTCTCAGATATTATTTTACACTTTTTCGGATCTGAGCGACAACTTTATGAAAAAGTACTTATGGAGTTTTATTTCGTCTTATTTTTCAAACTCTCTAAATATGAAAAAGGATCGGGCCATCACTATCGTTAGGCTCGTTAAAACACAAGATAGCGATGGGCTTGTCGATCATGGAAAGAATCGAGTTTCATTCATAGCTAGACTCGTTTAATTATTAAATAGTGATACATTGTTCACCCGAAGGGTTGAATTATAGATCAAGCATGTGTTATCCTCCTCAAGCTTGTTAAAAAATAAAGAGGTACTGGTTAACAAATGACTGGGGAAAATTTGGGAAAGTGAACAAAAATTTTTACGGTAGCAGGTCGCTCTGAACATGACACTGCACTCCATCACTATGATTTTCTGGGTTGGGTAATCTTCTTCACGGTTCATTCATACCTATGGTTCATCATACCTTCACTTTGATTTTGGGTCAATGCTTCCAACTCATCTCAGTGTCGTCAATATGTTCAAGAGAAGTCATCTAGTGAATACTTATCCTTCTGCAATAATCATAAACCTTCATTTTCATGACAATCATCCCTAAACATTTCTATATCAATTCATACTTTGTCTCTGAAATCAGTAACTCCCATTTCACAATAATTTGACTTCTTGTCGACAACAAATCATCAGCCAAGAAGTTCACTTAGAAACACCATCTTCTGATACCATGAGGCTTGTTACAGCATCGACAAGATCCTCACTTCCGAACTTTTGACCGAAATATTTTTCTTGGCGTTCGACATAAAATCATCTATTCATGCCTTACGAAATGTATTATAGTACCTTGAGGGCCATTAACATCAATGGTGGTTCTATCGCATTTGTTAACAACTCATATCATTGGCTGGTAATCAAATGATGTCTTACCATGTTCGACTACAAATCATATATTCACATGGCTAGACTTGTACCTGAACGATCGAGTGAATGAGATAAGAAGACCCCAGATCTAGTTCCAGCCATCTAGGCTGCAATTTTAGGATTTTTCTACACATCATCTATATGGTGACCTTACATATAGATAGACATCCGAACATGGGCCTATATCTGTAGGCATTTCTAAATTGGGCAACATTCCAATGTAGATGACTTTTTGCACTATGTACATGTCATTAGATAGTTTATGTGTTGAGCATGGGAATGCCTTCCCTCAGCAATTTGTGATCAAGAGGATATATCATGATGTAATGTATTGTAATATTGCTGCAGGTCACCACTCCGCTTCAGCTCCAACCCATCACAGTGTCAATCATCTCATTCAAAAATTATTGTAATTTTTATTCTGAATTCATGCTTTAGGGGGCAATCTATTATAGGTCAATTTGGGCACCATTCCCATGACCTGGTTAAATTGGACATCATCCTCAGAACCAATGAATAGTTTCTATCATTCCCTATCATTTCAGTTGCTACATGCCCTAAGACAAAGAACAAAAAAAAATCATCCATGACTTTCATTGCAATGTTTCAAAGATTTGAAGTGCATGTTATATCACCTATGAGCTCACCAACACAATCTCTCAAGGAGCTAAGTGCATTGAATATGCAGGTAACCCCACTCAAGGGTGCTCTGCAAATCACTTCCCAACACTCAAAGGTGCGTTGGTCAATTGGGAGTGAAATTCTCATTGTTTTGGAATCTCCACATGGCCAGTGCCTTCTAGAAGAGTGCATATGTGTCAAACTTCGAATCCATGTGTCCATTCAACACCTCTGAGCTTGGGAACATGTATTAACTATTATTAGAAAGTCATTTATTTTGAATCTACCTTCAACTCATCTATAAATTGAGCACATATCCTAGTGCTTGAAAATGAAGAAATTTAGTAGAGAAATGCTAGTGGAATTTCAATTGAGGATTTGATTTGAGTGATATGCTGCTGGAGAGATGTTCATTGTGATGAGGCCGGGATGATTCTGGAGATGGTAACATCAAATCAATCGCTGGTTGTAAACTTCCCTTCTATCCATTAATAAATTTTGTTGCTTAATTTCCCACATATGTATCTGTATAAGCTTCTATATTTCATATATGAATTCTTATATGATGTATATGGTTCATGTTTCATTGATTTAACTGAATAACTTGAATAGGCATCTGTATATTGCAATCTCTTTGTTATTTAGTGTTCATTCTTGCAGGAAATATTTTGGTGATCTAGCTTGGATTTGAAGCTACAGAAAGAGCGATACAAGGAGAAT
Organism: Pinus albicaulis; assembly: GCA_034641835.2. NCBI lineage: Eukaryota > Viridiplantae > Streptophyta > Pinopsida > Pinales > Pinaceae > Pinus > Pinus albicaulis. The sequence goes on along the minus strand of CM076579.1, from coordinate 1,421,814,359 downwards.
AGGAAGCACTTGGACCCCAAGTAGGTTTCTTGATCTATTCTGTGTGTCTATTTACTATTAGGAAAAGTATTTGCAAAGTCTTTAATCTGTTGTTCTAAATGCATAACACCACATTTAGGGAAGAATGTTTTATCCATAATTCATAATTCCACATAACACCCCCTTGGATATATACACCCTCATTGTATGAGAAAAGTAATTTTCACCTTTTCTCCTCCCACAAAGAATTAGAGAGGTAAGCTAGTTCTTTTGAGGAGCAAGGAGTGGCTCCAACGCTCCACTACTTGAACTAGGGGTGTTCATTATATACACGTGTCTTGGAACTTTTACTTAATATCAGAAGCCGTATGGGCCAACATGTTCTTCATTCATGGATTATGGATATTTGTAAGAATATTATGTGAATGTTTGTAATTCATGTTTGCTTTCATTTGTGCTAGAGTAGTTGAACTATTTTTGTTATTTTGGTACTTATCATATTGAGAATATGTTTTAATTTCTATTATCGTTGTCCCATCCTTGTGGAATATTCCTTTGGATATTAGAAAAATATTCCTTTTCATATTGGTTTCAATGACCATCGCATATCTATGGACTACTCTGCTTGATGTTTTATAGACCCTTCTTGTTCGTCTCTGTCTCCACTAGGTTGGTACTATTAACTCTATCTTATAGGCTCACTTTTCATCCCCTCCGTAGTGAAATAAATTTTACACACATGTGATTGAACACTCACCAAGCATACCCCCATTGCCCCATTGCTTTTAGAAGGAAAAATTTCACTTCTCTCTCTTGCTAAAAATTAGAACCAAGGTATATCTATAAGAATACATGGAAACTGGGCCAATATTCCAGATGGGGCTCCTACTCCAAATGGTGTGAGATCTAATTCAAAATTCACATTGGGGAGACACCTTGGTTGATGTATTTCCAACACCCTCAACAATGGCGCTAGAAGGAGGGCCAGATGACAGGATGCACCCATTGAATATGGTTAAAACCTCTTATCTAAAATGGCTCATCCTAAAATATTTCTCCTGAGGTGTTTCTCTAATTTTTCCATTTATAAATTTTTAATCCCCAATGAGCATCTCTATAAATTTTCTTAGTTAAAGTTTAATGGTGAGGATGGAGAATCCATAACCAAGCACATTTCTTATTTTCTTAAATTTTGTGAATCTTATGAAATCGATGATGATGAATTTTCTTGTGTTCTTTTATTCCTCACCCTTGAAGTTCATGTTAATCGATGGTGTCATACCTTTCCACCTGCTTCCATTCATTCCCTTCGTCATTTCCTCGAGGAGCTTCATCAAGAATTTGATAGGTATAATTACTGAGATCTTTGCAAAAGAATTAATCTCTTAGGAATGAAGCCTAATGAATCATTTGAGGATTTTTCTGATCAATTCCTTCACCTTTTCTATGAAATTCCTAAAGAAGATACAAATTGGGATTTCCTGAAACAAGAGTTTGAGCACCGTGTTCTTATCTCTTTACACGGTGAATCTGAACTGTAGAAATTTTGAATAACTGATATATTATTCACCGAGATTCTCCTAATCAAACACTATTTTAGCTTCATGCACAATATAGAATCTCTTCTACCATTGATCATTACATGCGGAAATAAAATCAATTGCATGCACACATTAAAACCATAAACATTCACACATATGAACACAGTATTTCATGGGAAAGCTTAAAGTTGAAAACCCCAACTATCTATATATTATATGTCATGGAGATCATGTAACAATAATATTACAAATCTCCTCACAAGCTCTCAGCACAACCTCCAATTGCTACACACTAATCAAGCTATATCTAGCAAAACACATGCTCCAATCTCTTCCACCTGATAGCCAGCCTCTATTGCGTAATCAATCCTGTGGGATGGCTCATTAAATAACTTGAACCACCTGGCTTATACTGCACAATCCTCATTGGCTCCTCCAATCACTGGTTGTTGCAAATATGCAACAGTATAGTCACAACTAATAGTTAACCTGCTCTTTCACCTATCTCTGCACTGGTCTCCATTGAAACTGTCCATGCACTAAAGTTAATTGATGTATTATTTATTTGATTAATGAGTTTATAATTAGTGAATTAATTAATAATTAATTCACACCACTCTTACTAGTGTGTTAATCAGTTAGACTAAATACAACTAGTTCAACTATGTTTAGATTAGTTAAACTGAACACAACTCCATTAACTCCTCAATAATCTCCACCAAACTCTGTCACATGAGTTATAACTGAAGTATCCATGCAATAGCTCCACTTAACCCTTAGGAATAGCGTAATTCCTTCTGTCAACTCCTGTGCCACATTTTTGCACTTAACTGAAGTGCTCCAAGAGAATAAGATAATGTTTATAGTCCAAATATTATTAAGAGCTAATAATATTCGACATATCTATTTTTAGACTAGAAATCTAAAAATAGATTCCGCCCAATATGTCTAAAAATAGAAGTCCATCTATTTTTCCCGACTTGACCAACCATCCACAAATAGCATCCTGCAACTCATAGAAGATGATCCATATGTCTAAAAATAGACATAGTCTAAAAATAGACTTTGTGCCAAAAATAGCCTGCAGGCCCACTTAGTGAAGGCGACTTCTTTCCACTAAGCTCATCATCTTGTTGCAATCTCAACACTCCCTCTCAACAAGATAAGGATTATCTGCTACCCCTATCCTGCCTCTGTGGTATTCAAACTTACTCCTGGTGAGCGCCTTCGTCAAGATATGAGCATCCTGATCCTCCGTGGGAATATATGAAAGTAATATGATCTTCCGTTGCACACAATCTCTGATATGATGATACCGATCCGTGAAGCCATGCCGCCTCAACTCATCCTCTTGTCTATACCATGATCCATATCTCGATGTGCCTCTGAGATATCTCAATATATGCTTGCCTGCCTTCCAGTAGAGCTTGGTAGGCTTAACCATAGCTTGTGAAAGATGGTTCACAGAATAGCATATGTCAGGTCGTGTATTGACTAGATACATAAGCGACCCCACCAACTGTCGATAAAAAGTGGCATCCACTACCTCTGTCGAAGTAGCATCCTCCTTCCTCCATCCACCAGGAAGAGAAGTATCAACAGGCTTGCAACCATGCATGTTGAACTTCTCCAGTATCTCTCGGGCATACTTGCCTTGAGAAACAAACAGTCCATCACTGAACTGCCAAATTTCCAATCCTAGGAAATAATGAAGGATGCCCAAGTCCTTCATCTCAAACTCCTTTGCAAGATCAGCCTTGCATGAGTGTATCAACAGTTCATCACCTGTCAAAATCAAATCATCTACATAAAGTATAATGATCAGCAACTTACCCTCCACCACTATCTGGTATAGGTTCGGATCCGCCTCACTCTTGGAGAATCCAAGTCCAGTGAAATAACTGTCTATCCGTGTGTACCAAGCACGAGGTGCTCGTTTCAACCCATACATCGCTCTCTTGAGCTTGCACACATGCGACTCGTTGTTGAAGATCTCGAAACCTTTGGGCTGCTCTATGTACACCTCCTCCTCAATCACCTCATTGAGGAACGCAGTCTTCACATCCATCTAATGAATGCGCCACCCCATCTGCACTGAGAGAGCACGAATCGTTCGTATGGAAGAATACCTTGTGACAGGTGCAAAGGTCTCCTCATAATCGATCCCCTCAATCTGTGAAAAGCCTCAGGCAAAAAATCTTGCCTTGTACTTCTCCACACTCCCGTCAGCTGCCTGCTTCACTTTGTAGATCCATCTCGAACCCACCACTAATTTCCCTTCCTACCTTGGGACAATCCCCCATGCACTGTTTCTGACAATCGAATCATACTCTTCCACCATGGCATCTACCCATCCGGGATCCTCCACAGCTTCCTCAAAAGAGGATGGCTCCGTCACGATAGACTTGCTCATAAGAGCCATGTATCCAGTATACCAGTTAGGTGACTATCTCTGTCTGCACTGTGATGTAGGTGCTCCTACAAACTTCTCTACTCTCTGGTCAGCCGCTTCGCCTTCGTAGTGTCGCTCTCCTCGGTTTGGACAGCCAGATGAGTGGTCTCTTCCACTCCATGAACCTCATCTTGTGGTTGGTCCACATCCTGAGACTCATCCTTAGGAAATAATAGCTCCTCATCTGCATATGTGGCTCTCCTCAAGCGTACACTTCATGGCTTTCTCCTCATGGTGACCCTGATATCCCGTTCGCACAACATTTCAAGGATCAAGTCAGTAAATACACATGATGCTGTGGGGTTCATCAAGTACTCCCACAAATGTCCCAACCTTCATAGCCGGCTCCAGCCTTCTTCCCGGCATCCTTGACTGTGGAGCCATCCAGAGAACCAGTATCCTCAAATGCAAAATATTAAGCTTCTCTTACCTTAAACATCTCCGGGGTGTACTCATGCCAAGAACCTTGTGAGGACAACGGTTCTGCACATACACTGCTGCATTGCATGCCTCAGCCCACAAGTGAAGGGGTAGGCCCTGATCATGCAACATCGCCCGTGCAGCACCCACGATCGTTCTGTTCTTCCGCTCAGCCACCCCGTTCTGCTGTGGGTTATGGGGTGCGATGAGCTCTCTCCGAATCCCTTCTGCGCTGCAAAAGTCTTTGAATTCAGCCGAGATGAACTCACCACCATTGTCGCTCCTAAGAGCCTTCACATTCACCGTTTCCCATTCTTTTTAAACGCCAAAGGCTCTGAACCTGTTGTAATCCTTGGATATGTTCCTGCTCTTCTTCTGCATGAAGAAGATCCAGCACTTCCGAGAAAAATCATCAACAAATATCACATAGTACATGTGTTTTTCTGTCGAAGCTACTGAGAAATGTCCACACACGTCTATGTGAATTCTCTCAAGGATCATCGTGGCACGAATATCCTTCTCGTGAAAGGTGGATTTCACAAATTTTCCTAAGGTACATCCCTTGCACTGATCTGACTGCGCAAGAGTACCCTTAGGAAGCCCAGTAGAAATCTGCTGCAGTATCTTCAAAGCTCCATGGTGAAGGTGGCCCAATCTCCTGCACCACAACTCGCCATCATCTCGGCTCACCACTCCTTCTACCTTGCCTGCCATTGTTGCGCAGCCATCTACCTGCAATTGATAAAGGTTCTTAACTCAAACCCCTATCCTCCGGGTCTCACCAGTTGCCTTACTACGCAGGAAATCCTTTCCCTCGCTAAAGATAGCATCATATCCCTTGTCTTCTAACATCGCTACAAAGATAAAATTCTTCTTCAATCCTGGAACATGCATCACTTCCTTCAATACAAATGGTTTACCAGACTCCCTCTCAAAATAAATGGTACCGATACCGGTCACATTGTATCTACCATCATTTCCCATCTCGATGTGCACTCCAAGATCTTTCTCATCCTGATCAGTAAAAAAATCTCGATCTCCTGTCATGTGAAAAGATGCAACACTGTCAAGAAACCACACTGAACCCATCACACTTGAGATCAAGCATGCGATCAGTGAAAAATAAAGCTCAAACTGCGAGGCTAAGGCCTCTCCAGCTGCAGATCTAGCAGCCTGATTATTTTTCTTCTTCTGTGGACAACTAGTGGCGTAATGTCCATGTTGGTGACAGTGAAAGCACTTCACCTTGGACATGTCTTGCTTCTTGCCTTTTGCACCAGATTGAGAAGCATGCTTCTTGCTCTTCCCCTTCTTTGCTTTGGTAGCCAAAGCGCAATTTTCTTCATCAAAGTTCTTTGATGAAGATCCATCCCTGGTACTTCACCTTATCTCCTCTTGCACAAGATCCGACCAAAGTCGCTCCCATCCTGGCAATTTCTCTCGACCATTGACAGAGTCCTGATAGGAATGCCAACTCTTTGGAAGCCCAAGGAGAGCCAAGCTCACCAAGTCCTCATTATCAACAGTCACCCCCACACTTCCCAGCTCATCCCTACATTGGATTAACTGCGTGAGGTACTTGGGCATACTGTCGCCTTTCTCCATTTTTATGTTCCTGAGTTTATCCTTGAGCGCCAACTTCCTCTGGTCGTATCTTGCTTTGAAATAAATCTGTCAAAGCTTTCCACATCAAGAATGGAGAAGCCTTACCATGAAGGTTGGAAACTATGTGATCCTTCACGCCTTCCAACATAATCCTTTGACACTTTGTTGTCTTCTTTTGCCATGCATCAAGTACGACAACATCACTAGAAGTAGGTTTTGGAATTTCTGCATCTATGAACTCCTTCAACCCATTGTCATCCAACACCGCCTCCATCCTGTCCTTCCATGCAATATAATTCAAGCAGGCCTCAAGGGCATACTCCAATCAAAATCCGTTGAAAGACATCTCAACTTCGACACCAAGAAAACACTGTTGCAAATTCGAATTCCACCAGCACAAAATTCAACCGCTTCAATGTTTTGCAATTTCTCCAATGATAAATATCACTCTGATACCATGTAGAAATTTTGAATAACTGATATATTATTCACCGAGATTCTCCTGATCACACACTATTTTAGCTTCATGCACAACACAAAATCTCTTCTACCATTGATCATTACATGCGGAAATAAAATCAATTGCATGCGCACATTAAAACCATAAACATTCACACATATGAACACAGTATTTCATGGGAAAGCTTAAAGTTGAAAACCCCAACTATCTGTATATTATATGTCATAGAGATCATGTAACAATCATTGTACAAAGCTCCTCACAAGCTCTCAGCACAACCTCAAATTGCTACACACTAATCAAGCTAGATCTAGCAAAACACATGCTCCAATCTCTGCCACCTGATAGCCAACCTCTATTGCGTAATCAATGTTGTAGGATGGCTCATTAAATAACTTGAACCACCTGGCTTGTACTGCGCAATCCTCATGGGCTTCTCCAATCACTGGTTGTTGCAAATATGCAACAGTATAGTCACAACTAATAGTTAACCTGCTCTTTCACCTATCTCTGCACTGGTCTCCACTGAAACTGTCCATGCACTGAAGTTAACTGATGTATTCTTTAGTTGATTAATGAGTTTATAATTAGTGAATTAATTAATAATTTATTCACACCACTCTCACTAATTGTATCAATCAGTTAAACTAGATACAAATAGCTCAACTATGTTTAGATTAGTTAAACTGAACACAACTCCATTAACTTCCTCAATCAACTCCACCAAACTCCGTCACATGAGTTCTAACTAAATTATCCATGAAATAGCTCCACATAACCCTTAGGAATAGCGTAATTCCTTCTATCAACTCCTATGCCACATCTATGCACTTAACTGAAGTGCTCCAAGAGAATAAGATAATGTTTAGAGTCCAAATATTATTAAGAGCTAATAATATTCGACATATCTATTTTTAGACTGGCAATCTAAAAATAGATTCCGCCCAGTATGTCTAAAAATAGAAGTCCATCTATTTTTCCGACTTGACCAACCATCCAAAAATAGCATCCTGCAACTCATAGAACATGATCCATATGTCTAAAAATAGACATAGTCTAAAAATAGACTTTGCGCCAAAAATAGCCTACGGGCCCACTTAGTGAAGGCGACTTCTTTCCACTAAGCTCATCATCTTGTTGCAATATCAACATGAACCCCCTGATTTTCCTACTCCCACAACTCTTGTGAATCATGAGACACCTCTAATTTCAGAGGAGGAACCTATTATTCCTTTTTTCCTTAACCTCTTCCTTTTCCAGTCTCACTGTGGTTTCTTCCTTGTGGTGATTGTAAATTTTGGAAATATGCAAATCAAATTCCCAATCACCACAAGGAAGAAACTGGTCCAAATTGCGATAAGATATAAGGAAGACACATTACATAGGTATAAGAGCAGGAAGGTGAAGGTTCTTTCAATATTTATTATATTTTTCAAAATCCTCCACGTGAGGATGATTTGATTCCATTCTTGGATGATTTCCAATATGTTAATCTCGATAGTGAATTAAATGCAATCAATTATTTCGATCAATCTGTAGCCTTGAGGAAGAATCTTTCTGATGAAGATGATTTTGTTGTTGTATGTGATGATGAATGCCCAAGTGCATCAACTTGTCTTTCGGTTTCTCATGAATATTTTAATTTAGATCTAGAATCGGATTCAGTCAAAGAAGATGTTCTTATTGAAAATTCCTCTTCATCTCACTTTCCCTTGTGTTCTGCTATTTGTGACGCATATATTTGCAATGGGGATACTCGATGTTCTTTAGGTTATACATCTGATGAGTTATCTTTTCAATTGACACAAGGAGGTGAGATTATTCATGATGAAAATGAAAACAATCAAATTATTGAGTACTCCTTCCATCCCTCATTGTCTCTACTATTACATGAAGACAACTCTCCAAACCATCTTTCTCATGAAGTTTCTCCAATTCACACATTTTCATATTTTCAATCAGATAAATCTTTCAACTTGAGAAATTTGGTTGTTGAAGTTGGAAAATTTGGTAAAATCAATCCATTCAGTGAGCAGTGGCCTTATTGAAAGCAGTGGTAGCATCTATCCTCAAACCATGCACGATCTGGTATAATCTTCAAAATGAGATTTTAAGATTCTAGAAAGTTTCGGGAGCTTCCAAGGAGTCGAGGCATTTCAACTTCTATTGATGGTTATGTCAGGATCTCGTGACTCAGGTGAGCCCCTTGCACTAAGCCAAATCTTGTTTCTCCTGCACAATACTTCTCTTTGCATGATTTCACTCAATGAAAATTTCTTTCTGAAAAATGTTTGGTATTTTGTGTGTGATCTTTCAAATATTAATATTTTAATTTTGAGTGGATTTAAGAATATTTTTCAGTTCATTGATCTTCATGGAAATATCTTGCATCAAACTCGGGTTTGAAATGTGTATCTCTCATAGAGTCATGGAATTGTGAAGTTGATCATCTCAAAGACCATCTTTGGTTGAAGGAAAAAGATATATCATATTTATTTCATGATTATAAACTCTTGGCTTTCCTTGTCAATATCATATCGCAAATCTGGTTCTTCGTTGCACCTGAAACCCTCTTGAGTGCAAATGAATGCATCATTTATTGTGTGAATCAAATTCTTCTTCATTCACTACATATTGATTGGTTTCATTAGGGGAATTTTGAGGTCTAAAATGGGCCTCCTAAGGAAATTATAAAATAATAGTGGAAATAATAAAATAATATTTGATTACATCATCAAATTTTAGAGGGAAAAAAGAAAAAAACTACTTTTTCAACTCGTATTTTCATCTTATCTCCCAAATTTTTTACTCAAATTTTGAGTGAGACTACTCGTTGGATGAAAATTTTAATTCCTCACCTAAGGAGTACCCATGTTGCATACTTTAGATGGATCCTACCACATGAAAAATGAGAAATACAAGAAAAAAGTGATTGCAATCAAGTTTTTTCATGTATTTCTCATTTTTCGTGTAGTAGTGTCCATCGAAAGTATACAACATGGGTACTCCTTGGATGAGGAATTCAATTTCGCATCCAACGAGTACTCCCACTGGAAATTTGAGTAAAAAATTTGCGAGATAAGTTGAAAATATGAGTTGAAAAAGAATTTTTATTATTTTATTATTTTTTAATCTATTTACCGTTTTACTTTAAAAATGGTGAATCATCCCCCATGCTTGACATCATCATCTTGAATCCTATTGGTTCTTATAAATTTTATTTTGGTTGTACTTTTTTCTTAGGAGGCCCATTTTAGACCTGAAAATTCCCCTAATGCATGTGTTTAATGTACTAGATTTCCTTTTCACTTCTTTCGATGATTATGATGTTAGTGTAGTGCATTACCAGTTATAAAGAAATAGTTTTTCACATTCATCACACAAGGAAGATGATTCTATTATTTAGAGCATTTGCGAAACTATTCAAATTTGATTTATCTTCGTTTATTACAAACTAGGAATCTAATGCTTTAATCAAGCCATATGATCATTATTATATCTTTGATTAATGCCATTCATTTTATCATTTTACTACTAGTATATCCAATGACATCTTTTTTAATTCCTTCGATATTCATCGTTCAACATCTCACTATTTGGATTTTTGTCTAGCAGTTGAGGCACTTCAACCTTCGTTGATGGTTATATCGGGTCCTCATTGTCTTGACTTGACTGTTGAATATGATCAGATCTATTTTCCAATTGATGAAAGGTTGGATAAATCTTACTTGGAAAGCTCCCTTGCAAATAACAAGTTTCGACCTTTTATCATTGTTGCTAAGAAATATGACACAGATGGAGACTCATCACGGGAAGCTTTCAAGGCTTATCCGATTATGATTTCTATCGGAGAGGTAAGAATAAGAACTGGATGAAAGTGGTGGTTGTGACACATATCTCTACCCACAAGAAATTCATTCAAAACTTTGTTCAAGTTATTCAAGTTTTTATCTTTTCCGTTGCATGTTACTTTATATATGTTTTAATTGATCGTATCTTTATGATTGTAGGTTATGAATGACTATAGTGGCTACATTGGAAATTCCATTATATGTGACCCCAACCTTCTAACTAGTTATGTTAGGAGTAGGTCTAGTTGTATTGTAGTTTACCTACACATCCATCCTGCATTCATTTCTTGTAGTTTGTCTTGTGTTTTCTAGTTTTGATTTCACATCATGTTTTTCTTTAGCCATTTTTTATTTTGTTCTTTAGTTTTTATTTCTTGTTGTATTGTGCCTTTTATTTCTGTTCTATCGGTAAGGCATTGCATGAATATGCTCTATTGGCCAAAAAGGGAATGTGGAAAAATAGGAAAGGACTTTGTGACACAAACATTTGGATAACTCTATTTCCTTCTTCCTTGTCTGGGTTACATATTTTGGTTGATGATGTTCCGATGAAAAATATGATCCTTGCATTAAGAAAGACTTGTGTCAAACCATGACCTCCTTGTCTATCCTGGAAACCTCATGCCTACACTCAGTTTAATGTTTTGGTTTTTTTAAGATGATCCAATCAAGTAGAGAAGGACAAGGGGAAAATACAAATGAAAAAACCAATATCATAGGTCTTATATATGCTTCTAAGAAGGGACAACCTCTCCTGCTCTCAATATTTAGGATCCCTCTTTCGCCCATAAATAAATAAGTGTCGATGCACAGTCCTATTTAAATAAATAAATAAAGGCGAAAGAAGAGAAAGGGTTCTTGCACAGAGAGGTGAAGCAAGAAACTCCGTCGGGGTATTATCCAAGCTCACTGGCAACAGAGCAATGTTTGTGCCCCTTAAGTGACTCCATTGGGGTACTATCCAGGCGATTTGGAAGTCGAGCAACACTAGAGATGAAAAACTATACTATGAAGATCTAAAGCTCACAAAATTCATTACCCTAACTTGATTTTAAGCATTGTTTGATCACTGGTATTTTTCTTGTGTTCAATCAATTAAAGGAATTAAGGGGACTACATTTATGCACAGGGTAAGTGGGGAAGCCATGGTAATCTGAATGATGAATAAATAATTCCTAAAGAAATAGACCCTACACAAAATAATTGACCAAGACACAGAATTTGGAGTTCTACCAGTGTGTCGCCAATGTTGTCGGTACGAAAAAAAATCTCCAAAAATTTTCTCATGCTCAAATTTTGGATCCTAACGTGGATCTTGTGATCGGTCATTCCATTGTCACTTTTTCATAAGCTAATGATTTCTGAGTCCCTCTTAGATTGGAAGTGTTGGGGCCACTTTCACATAGTCACATGCTCAGTCTGCAATAAGTTCATGAGAAAATTCTTCAATGTAAGCTTGGACAAGCATAGCACGTGCCATCAAAACTCTTCCTGTGCAATGTCCAATCCATGTTGAGAGTCATTGCATACTATCAATGATAATTTCTCACATTATAGTTTCCTTCGTACTTCCATTTCAGTGAGTTTGTAAACAATCACTTTCACGCACCTTTGTTTTCACGAGTGTCATTTTCATGTTTTCTGTTGTTGTTTTTGCTTTTGTTTACTGTAATTAGTGTCATTTTCATGTTACCTTTTCTTTGTCATGTGTTACTTTCACTGTTGTCCACATATCACAAGAGTCACTCACACTTTAGCAATTGACGTATTTTCGCACATTAGTTGTCACATAATGTATGCATGTATGTTCTGGTGGTTTTAAGGGGCTATCTTTGTGTAAATTAGTTTTTCTAACCATATAAACATTATTCTCCCTCATTCCCAAAGTTTTAAGCACTCTCACACAAGTGTCATCACAATCGTCGCAAGGTATATCTTTAGTGTCACAATTTTTGTGAATTCATCACAAGGTTTTTGCATTGAGGGAAATATGTCATCAAAATGTACAAATTATCTATGTTGTTTTTTCTTCAAAATGTTTCAAGTGTGTGATCACAATCAAGTCATATCATTGTTCACATCAATCACTTTGGTCCCACACTTAGCCAATTTTCAGAATTTCCCTAGCAACCTAGCCTCATCTGACCTTACTCAATTGTGTACTATGTAGTTATGACCCTTAAGCTACATATTTGTCCCTTTACACTGCACAATTCACACTTCCCACTTTCCAGTACTATGCACTTCATAATCTTAGTGCTCAATCCCAACCTTGCCTCCCAAAACTATGCAATTCATCTTCCCAACTTCGCCTCAAATGCACACTATGAAATATCTAGCCTCAAGCTCATCCCTTGAGCTTTTAAGCTACACAACTGCACAATTTCCTAGCCTCCTTTGTCTCCCAGAACTACGCAGTTTTCCCAGGTAGTGCAAAACCCCACATATGAACTCACTGAGCCTAGAAATTGCATTGTTTGTCTCCCCGGCCCTTTCTGAACTACACACTACACAGTCTCAAGGATCAAGCCTCATCCATGAGCTCTTGAAATTCATAATTGCATAATTACCTAGGCTCATATTCCTTCCAGAACTGCGCAATTGGATGAAATAGTGCAAAATCCCTCATCTTGTCACCCAAAGCTTTAAAATTACATATTATTTTTCCTCAATCCAGCCTGAACTGCGCATTGCACAATATCAAAGCCCAAGCTCCACCCCTCACTACCTAAGTTGCACAACTACGTAGAAAATGAGCCTCTCCCTTGGCCTACCACTATGTTTTGGCTCAGTCAGTGGATCATCATACACCATCTTAGACAAGGGGTTTATTAGACTGATGTCGTCTTGTCATGAGTGAATTGTAGATGAAGGAAATTTATCATGCTATGAAAATATGATGAAGAAGGATATGGAGAAGGAGGACATGCTAGAAGACACACATGGATCTGAAGAGATAATATGACCAGTAGGTGAGAAGACGAAGGAACACTCAACTATAACATAAGATGAAGATGAATATCATATGAAAAACACCTCATCTTAAAGTCATATGGAGGAGGAAGAAGAGGACATGTATCATCTTTTCAAGAAGACAAAAATAAATAAGTAGTAAGAAGGAAAACTTGGCACTTCCACATCATCATGCAGTCCATGTCATCAGTGTCATGTCACAAGTCATCATATGCCACATCATGATTTGGGATCATGTAAATTATATTCAAAATGTATTTTAAAGTGGAAGTCCAAAGGACACACATGGAATATGAATAGTCATGTAAGTTGAAAAATTCATAGGAAGTCAAACAGTCATGAGTTTATTGAAAGAGTCACAAGGAGGATGAAGCATCACCCCTTGGTTATATATACACCCTCATTGTATGCGCAAAGGACTTTTCACCTTAGTTTCTCCCACAGGGAATTAGAGAGATAAGCTAGTTCTTTTGAGGAGCAAGGAGTGGCTCCAATTCTTCACTACAAGACATAGTGGTGTTCACTGTATACATGTGTCTTGGAAATTTTACTTAATATCAAAATCCCTATGAGCTAGCACGTTCTTCACCCCTGGATTATAGATATTTGTAAGACTATTTTGCGAATGTTTGTAATTCATGTTTGATTTCATCTGTGCTAAATTAGTTGAACTATTTTAGTTATTTTGGTACTTATCATATTGAGAATGTGTTGTAATTTCTATTATCATTGTTGCATCCTCGTGGACTATTCCACTAAATATTATACAGATCTTCCTTGTCATATTTGTTTCAATGAAGATTGCATCTCTATGGACTACTCTGCTTGATGTTGTATGTACCCTTATTGTTCCTATGTGTATCTACTAGGGTGGTACCACTACCTCTCTCTTACAGGCTCACTTTTCTCCCCTCCGCAGTGAAATAACTTTGACACACATGTGATTGAAAACTCATCAAGCACACCACCTTTTCTTTTTGAAGGCACATTTTCACTCCTCTCCCTTGTTGATAGTTAGAATCAAGGAATATCTATAAGAATACATGGAAACTAGGCCAATATTCAAAATGGGGTTCCTACTCCAAATGATGTGAGGTATGATTGGGACTTCACATCGGGGAGACCCTGTTTGACAATTTTCTAGCAACATCAACACAACTGATAGGCTTTAGTCCCTCTCTTGTATTCATTCCTTATTCTTGTTTCAAGCATTTCAACTCTTTACTTGTTTCAGTAGATGTTATATTATAAAAACTTGTGATTTAAGGCATGCCTATCACCTCTCTTTTGGGAATAATGATTGGAAGGATCCACGATCATAACCCAAAAAGGTTTGTTTATGATTTCTTTGAAATGGATAAAAGTCAGTAGTAATTCTCTTTCATGTCTAGTTTCTGAAATTAGAATTTTGCATGATTGGTTTGGAAATTAGGGTAGTTTTGTAGGATAGGATAGGTCGTAATAAAATTCAACTCATGTTTTTCATGAAATTTTTTTTCACTATATTATTGGTCATTTAATGCATGTGTTGGCTAGATGCAGGGACTATGATCAGTTTCATGGATGGGCACACCTTTCCACATCCACCTGTACCTCTTGATATTATTCTTATTTTCCTCACCTTGCTTCCAATTTATGCCTCTGAAGCCACTCTATCATGGTAGATGAAGGTCACTGTGGGCATCAACTTGGGTGGAAGATAGGCCTATGAGGGGTACTAAGCATGGAAAATGGGCTCCCACACCCTTCGTTCACCTCGTCCTACCTTCATCCACCTTTATATACCTCCAATACACCATTTAGACCTTATAGAGTTCTCATACATCCTCCTATAGAAAAATAGGGCCTCTTATAGCAATAGAGGACCTCCTATAGTAGCCCTGTATCTTTGTTTTCTTCAACCAGTTTTGATCGAAACTTGGACTCTGGCATATTTAAGTTGAATAATGGCCCCCACACCATGAATTTATGATTAGGGAATACTTTAGGACCACTCCAACCTCATACTTCCATCAATGCAACTATCAGATAGAAAAACTGAGTTAGAATTAGTATTCTTCTCCATAGGCATGTTAAAGATTTTTTTTCTCAATTTCAAGAAAGTGTGAGAAGATAAATGATGCATGAAAAGTAGGTTATTGATTTGAATCAATTATGAAAGTAGAGTAGCATGAGTTTTTTTTTCAAGTAGATTAGCCTATTTTCCCTTATGCAATTTCATTTAGCATTTACATTTGATGAATGGTAATCAAAATAGTGTGATTTATTTCTACAAGTAGATTAACCTATTTTCCCTTATGAAATTAAACTTAGCATTTACAATTGATGATTGGAATTTTCACCATTTAGAATCATGTTCAATTATGCTTTCATAAGAGGTTTTTCACTGCAATTATTTGGAGGAGTGGTCTCTGAACACCTTGATTTGATTTCATGAATAGGAGCGACATGAGTAGAACCTAACCTATTGTGCATATAGCACTATCACCTCTAAGCTTGTATGAACCTCGAGTTGATAATTGAAGTTGAGAAGCCCTTGGGAGTTGCAACAACATTGGTGCAATACTAGGTCTCATCACATTTTGGGGCCATTATTGAGGAGGTTTCTAAGTAGGTGTTGTTTTTTCTTAAGCATTTCTTGTTTTTTTTTTCTATTTTGTATCAGTCTTATTTATTTGAAAAAGTGAAAAAATAAAAAAATAAAATTTTTCTTTCATTCAACGTAGGAGTATGGATAACCAAGGGAAATTCTTACCAAAACTCCCCAACCCTCAAGCAACCAACCTTCATTATTATTCAATCGTTGTGAACTTCCCACTTTGACTACAAGGGAGTTAGAAGACACTCTAGGTTAGCAACTTGAAATATTTAAAGAAAATATAGGAGAAAAAGAACCTATCTCACCTACCCAAACTATGACTGAAAATAGGAACAATAGTATTTTCCTTATCATAGAAAGTAATGGAGAGGCTAGAATGAAGAATACAAGCCTTACTTCCCTTCTACATTTCCATGTCATAACCTCTAAGGACCATGATAACTTCATGTTTGAGTTTTTTGTTGTATGTAGGACCTATGACTATGCCTCTAATGAGTAGAAGATGAAGTTGTTTCCTTCTACCATCAAAGATGCGGCCTTGTGCTAGGTTATGGATCTACCTAGAGGCAACATCACTACATGGGCCCAAATTCAGTAAGCATTTAATGAAAAATAGTGATACTATTGTAGGTCCAAAGAAGCAAAGGAGGAGATCTTTAGGATGACTCTTGGACCTTATGGATCTCTAGAGGACTATGAGGAAATATTTCAACTCAATTATAGGAGGGCCAATTGTACCCTTGACCCTGAGTCACTCAAGATAGTTCTTCTTCGAGGGATCATGGAATATGTAATGGAGACCCTCAACATGCTATTTGGGGGATATCTATACCATTTACCTTATGATGAAATCAAAATTGTATTCAAGAACCACTTTAGGGATGCTAGGAAAAAGGGTAGGTCTAGCCAAAGCTTGGTTAGATCCTCTCCCTCCACAACAACTATCAAGCATGAGATAGGGAGTATGTTGGAGAATTTTAAGAGTGAATTTGTACTTACATTTTCCCTGCAAATTGATATTATGAAAATTAAAATAAGAAAGAAGCAAGAGGAAGCAAAAATAATATTGGATATCTTTTTCCCTAGATGTACTAAAATACATCCTAGGAATGAATTCCCAATGAATTTCATAAAATTATGCCTAGTCTGTGAAGAGAATCATGCAACAAAAAAATGTCCCTCTCTTCCAAGCCTAAAGGTTGTATAATAGTGAGTAGTAGAGAGTGGTTCAAAGAAAATGTGTTTCATTAAGAAAATGATACCCACAAGATCTTAGCCATATAACCAAGGCATGCAAGGTGCACATTATCCTCACTACAATCCAAATCAGAATGCACCTTTCCAACCTTGGTACCCTTGAACTCATCCATCATGGTCCACACCCCCTCCTTGGCCATATGCTCGTCAATATCCTCCTTAGCCTATCAAGCATCCTTTTCAGCCATATCCACCCCAATATTCCCAATGGGGCAACCCCTCACTAGGGTGGAGGCCTTAAACAAACCAACCTCATGCTTTACTACCTCCACCTGAATCTCAACCACAACCAACTAATAATACCCCACCAATGAAACCTCAAATTCCTACTCAACCCAATCCGAACCTGAAAAATAAGCAAACACAAAAAGTCTACAGTGAAGAGACATCCTATCTCGCTTATGCTATGGAAATCCAAGAGATCAACCTTTGGTCTGGGAAGGTTCTCCCAAATATATAGCCACCTTCTCCACCTAAAGATTTGAAGGAAGAGAAGGAATAAAGTGTCCCTCAAGTAAATGCACCCCCCTATCCTAAAAGTTTGGTACAACCTAACCAACACACCCTAGAAGAGGTTGAAATTATGAGAGAATTGAAGAATCTGTGTGTCAATATAAACCATCTCTGGGCCATTCAATATGTTCCCATTTAAAAAAATATTATTAAGGGAAAATGTTTCAAAAAACCTGGGAGAAGAAGAAGAGATACCCCCACCATCAATTATTGTTGGAAAACTATCTGATGCTTGGGAGGGTGATCTCCCCAAAGTACCTATACCCTGGTATTTAGTAGTGGATGTGCACATCAATGGCATTATGGTCCCTAATATCTTGATTGATATTTGGGATAAAATTAATGTGATCACTAGGGAAACCATGTTGAAGCTAAATCTCCAAGGGGTTTTGAGAAATACCACCACAATGCTACAACTTGCAAATAGATCCACAATGGCTCCTGAGGGAATTATTGAGGATTTCATGGTATACATTGACTCCTGAGAGTACCCCACTAATTTCCTATTCCTCTAGCCCAAAACCAAGCTTAATGGCTATTATCTTATATTAGGGAGACCTTGGTTGGCCACTATTGATGGGTACATTAGTTATAGGGTTGGGAGCATGACTATTAAAAATGAGAATTTATCAAAGAAACTTGTGTTGTATCCTCCTACTCAGCCCTATATTGAACATGATTTACCCTTATGGTTAGAAGATTAGGAAGAGGATGAATTGTATCAGAAAACCCCCTACCTAGTTTTCACATTAGACATTGTCATAGGGGGAGGGAAACTTGATTAAGTTAACATTATTGATCATATCTTACAAAATTTTCCTCCCACTCCAATACTAGTTGATGAAGTGTTGAAAGAGTCTGAGAGTAGTCCTTGGAATGAATTATTTTTTGTTGACTCTGGTCTATAACATGCAAATATTTTGGAGTTTGGCCCATCCAAAACCCTAAAAATCAACCCCTCTTTCTGTTGAGCAGGAAGAATAGTTATGTAATGTGTTGAGGCAACACCTAGATGCTTTTAATTGGGATTAAAGGAAATGAAAGGTGTTCATCCCTAAATTTTTAATCATCATATTTACATCAAATAGGGATGAAAGCCTGTGTTCCAACCCCATATAAGGATGAGCCCAAATCTTAAGGACATTGTGAAATAGGAATTAGAAAAGATATTGGATGCAGGATTCATATACCCCATTTCAGATATTGAGTGGGTGTCACCTCTTGTTTTAGTCCCCAAGAAGAATGGGAAGTGGATAATTTGTGTTGATTACTGGGAACTTAACAAGGCTAAAAAGAAGGACCATTTTCCTCTACCCTTCATTGGCCAAGTCCTAGATTTAGTTGAAGGTAAGAAATTCTTCTCCTTCTTGAATGGATTTAGTGGATACAACCAAATTCATATCAGCCCTGAAGACCAATATAAGACCACATTTACATGTCCTTGGGGTACCTTTTCCTACAGAGTCCTTCAATTCGTTTTGTGCAATGCCCCTGCTACTTTCCATAGTGAAGTTTTAAGTGTCTTTTCTAAAATTGTGTTATACAATATTTTTTCACAATTCTAGTCTCGTATCCTGAAGTGTCACACTTTGTGTCATCAATGTTGCAAGTGTCATAGAGAGATGAAAGCTGTCATGAATAATGTATTCACCATGAAAGATATTTCTGGTAATCAAAATAATATCCCTAAAAAAAATGAAGATAAATTTCCTTGGAATAATTCTGAATAACTTGTCAAAACCACTTGTTTGCAAGCCCAACACATTTTCATAACTAGTATCTCGCACTGATAACTTATGGAATTATACTTTCCTCGTGCTTCTAGTACATATTTTATAATTAAAAATCACGATGATCCTCTTAAGGTAGTTTTTCCCAAAATGAAGGATAAGATTCTCTTACTAGAAATCTCAATAATGACGACGTGGTTTCAGGTAGATGAAGATTGGAATGAAACCTCCTATTCATGTCTCTAGATTCTCCTTCCACGGATATCTCCCTTGAGATGTGGAACTCCTACCTCTTTTCATATATCCTCAGCTCCTTATCCTTTCCTAGAAATTAAATTCCCACTATCCAATATGGGTGGTCATTGGTTGGTTGTTGGCGATTGGATGTTGGTCATTGGTTTGCTATTGGCTGGGTGGTTTCCATCCTAGTACTGAATTGTGCCCAAATGCTGCCAATTTGCAAAGGAGAAAGGTGTTTGAAGGCTAAGGCTTGGACTTGGAATATCACTTGAAGGAGGCTTCCAAAATCAAGGCTTCATTGGTTGTAATGCTCCATTTTCCATATATTAATAATACAATATATGTTTCCTTTCCATAAATGTTTCAATTATTGTACATTTACATCAATTCTCCTTTATCTCTTACATAATTTGCATTAGAAAATGTTACGCTTTGCATAGTTTTGTTGTCTCCATTTGATATTTCTTGTAGGCACTCATCTACAACAGCAAAGAGAATATTGTGAGCTTGGAACCAAAATATTCAAGGTCAACATCAAGGGTATTAGCATTAGGGGAAGGTGGGAGATATATCATCCTTTGCATTTTCTAGTATGAATTAGGAAATATTACATGTAATTGTATTTTTTTGTTGCTAGATCCTTCCATAGGACTATAGGGATCGTTTATGTCTATAGAAAGGATTGCCTGCACAAAAAATTAGCAACTCCTTCGGGGAGCATATAACCCTTCAAACCTCATTTTGTTTTTGGTCTCTTTTGATAAGTTTGGCCAACCTCCTAGTGATCCATAATTTTGATTGATTATGGATCTACATTATGAGTGGTGTGTTTTTTAGAGTGTCAATTCTGGATCTCTCTTCAATTTTGATTATATTTTCCTAATTTTTTTCACCCAACACCCTTCTCGTAACAAACAGAGCACTATCACCATGGATTTCATTGAGTATAGTCGCACTTAAAACCATGGTTCCCACTCTTTGCCCGAGTTGGTCCAACAATGATATTTTCTTAGGGTCTTTAATCAGAAGGTATGGAATGTCTTGATCTCTAAAGTCTTTCTCTTGCTCTATGTGCATAAATTTTTTACATATTGTTGTTATATTATTTATGGTTTGAAAAAGTTGGTTCCATGTTTAAGTAGTGAAAATGAACTTTGGCTGAATCTTTGGCTCTTTGGGTAATCAAATTTAATGTTTTGTTGCTTGCATGTATTACAAATTTGTTGTGTGATAATCATTTTTAGTCCTTTTGAAAACTAGAAAATAAATTTCATTTGCATTTGTTAAGCCTTCATCTCAAAGTTAATCATTACTTCTGGAAATTGCATTAGATTACATTTTACTGGAAAGTTGTTTTTTAGATTTTCATTGAGCATAGATTACATTGCTTAGTGTTGAAAGGTCATAAGTGCATCCTCATTCATTTTAAAAGAAGTCATGTAGATGAACTTTAGTGAATCAGAATTCATTTACTTTTTGGTTGTTGCATTGGAATTGTGAAGTTGAAAGATCTAGTTAGGGAGATCTTGTTGGTTACATATTTGATTGTTGCATCAATGTTTTTTTCATATTAGTTGCATCATAGGTGTGTTTAGGTGACATCGATTTTTGAGCCCTGAAACCGAAACATAATTCAAGATCAACTTTAAAACGTATCTCAATTAACCTAAGGAGAATTTGGAACATTAATGAAAAAATCTAGAGGTCTAGGCTAGAGATGTGCTTTGGCATCGTTAAACATAGGATTTTTCGTTGTTTCCCAACATTACATCCCGGGATGAAATTTCATTCCACGTATGTAAGTGTATAGGATCGTTCTCCACGTACCTTCAAGTATATCAAATGGCACTCCATGCATGAAAAATATATGGGAACACTCTCATCAAACAATTAAACATTATACAACACTACTACGGACTACACTCCCACGTACCATCAAGTATATTTTGGGTGTCTCCTATAGGTTTCTATCCATCCATAGGTAACTGAGTATACCACCTTGTATATCGTGATACAATGAACAAAACACTCGGGGATATTGGCTTATGTACGTTAAGTCCTTGGTTCTCCAAGGTGTATATCGCAGCTCACGGTTGCTAGGTAAACCTTTATGCTTAGATTCCCCTCTTTGGTTTTTTATTTTTATTTTTGTTAATTTTTGAAATTAATTAATTGACTGTGGAATAAAATCCTCTTTGTGGAACACCTCCTTAGTAGATCTTAGTTTTATACTAATGGAAAATTTTCACGAGTCTACCAATCAAGTAAACCCCTATGACGGGGATCCTAGTCCTTTTCCTCCTTTTGTAACTATTGGGGCTCCTTATATGGAAACATTGTCCCTTCCTATATTTACCATTGGTTTTCGGTTTGGTTATTTTCAACTCCTATGGTTCCAAATGTCCAAATTTCTTCTCAACCGAATTCTCCTCCACCTTAACAACATCAACCTCATGTTGATCCTAAGGTTTACCCTTTTCCTTCTTCACCTATTGTTTGTTCCTCCCATTCTTCATCTTCGCCTGGTGAAACATTTGATTCTAGTAACTAGGAAGCTAAGAAGAAGAAGAAAAGGTTGTGTTATCACCAAACTGAGGCTAATTGGGTTGCTCAATATTAAATTTAGTGTAACTATTTCAAACCACTTACGGTTGGAAGTTAACCCTTCCAACCAGAGAGGGATCTCTCAAGAAAAGGTATGATATTCAATAAACAAAGCTTAGAACAAATATGGATAACTATCAGATCTGTTTTGAATGGTTTTTTGTAGGTGAAGAATGTGTGTTAATGGCTACCATTGGGCATGGATTCAGTGTGAAACTCAATTACATATAAAACATATTTCATGGAAGCTGAGGCATGTAAAATCTTATAAAAATAACTTTAACAAAAAACCAGAGGCATAAAGGAAGTTGGAGCACAACTATATATCAATTCCAAGTGATTATACATAAAGTAGGTAGAATTGACATTGAAGAGGTAGATAATACAGATACATAAGAGTTCATAAAGAATCATAGGTTTGAAAGAAGCTTTCTGCAACTGTATATTACTGAAAAAACATATTACAATAGTAGCATGAGTCATAACATCGATCAACCCCGTATAACTCTCTAATATCCCTATTTATATAGTTAAAATCCTTTTACATGAAGTCTTCCACCTGGGCTAGACCTTCAGAACTGCTAAAGACATATAATCCAAAAAGGAATTGATTATAATGAGATAATATAGAGATATTTCTGTTTACAAGGAGTTTAAAACCTAATAGGACTCTAATACCATTAAATTCATTAAAAAAATTTAAATAACACATACATGATGATGCTTGTCGAATAAAATAGATTTTCCTGAGGTGGCAATGACCATGACCAAGTGATGAACTGCCATACTGGAATCTAGGCTCTGCTGCTTGAAATTTTAGGATGTGTTGTTGTGTTTGATGATGTGGTAAAATTGATGAGCTAGTAGCCTAATCACCCTCCTTGCTGAGTAACCTTACCAACATTTTTCTTCACTGTTACACTTCAAAATCTTATGATGACATATGTGCTCCAAAAAAACAATAAATTCTACAAAAAAAACATCAAAATTTCCCCTCGCTGCAAAAACATATTATTTTAAGGCAAGTTCGTAGCGTTTCCCATTTGGCAATTTCTAAAACTTGTCTGACTTTGTTGAGCATTGGAGGGTCTTCATTAGACAAAATGAGGTAAATACATGCCTTTACCCACTCCTATTATGATAAAATTTGGAAATTGTACTTTAAAATAATCTTCAGCAAGTTCGTAGTGAAAACTCGGCTTTAAGCCTGGAGTATGCTATGAACTTGCCTGATATTTCCATAATTTTAAATTTCCACTTTTTACCTCCAAAACCTATACAGAGCTATGTTAAATGATGAGATGAAGCATCCTAAGAAAAAATTGGCCCAAAAAAGTGTCTTACCCTCTTCAAGGGGCAGTAGGTTCATCCACAATTATCATTTTCAAGCTGTTTTTCTTTAATTCTAATTGCAAAATTTCCATTTGAATTTCTAAATTTTTGACTTGATTTTGAAAATTTCTCTGCTAGGCCTACAACCACCTATTTCTCCTCATGGTATGCTTCATCATCTTGTGTAGTGGTAGTGCTCTTTTGAACATTTTCCTTGACCTCTCTGCCACTTCATCATAAGAATCAATTTTCTTGTTGACTTCCTTCTTGAAATCTGTGAGATCTTTCCTCTTTTGTTTAAAATCCTCCAACTCCAGCTTGGCTTCTAAAACTTCATCTCTAGCTTCTTTAAGTTGCTATCTAAGAAGATCCTCTTTAGACTTCTCTTAGACTTTCTATTTTCCTTTCTTTGTTTTGGTGATTTTTGCTTCAGCTGGGTATAACTAAATGATCTCTTCCATAATGGGCTTCTTCTTCTTTTTTTCCTCTTTATGCATCTTATCATACTTTCTTCCCCTTGAGAGCTCTAGCCTAGTGAAGGTTTTCTAGGTTTAATGACAAAGCCTGAATCCTCACTAGAAAAATCAAGCTTTTTTTCTATGAGACACTTCTTCTTCATTTTTTTTCTTTTAATATCTAGAGGTTTTATCACAGGGGTTTCTTCGATATAAATGGCATGAAATATGTCTTCAAGTTTACCTTTCCCCTCTGTTTGATGCCCAGTGATCCTCCTATGAGCCCTTGTATCAATCTTGAGCTTGATGTTGGTAGGGGTTTGCTGAGGTGCCACTGTCTTTTGTAGCTGTTCAATCTCTACTTCCATGGACTCTACTATAGCTTGCACCTCTTCTTTAGGTTCAACCTCTGCTTGAACTATAGGATCTTTATCCTTCTTGGGAGTGCTTGTCTTTTACTTGGGTGTCTTCCTTGGAGTAGGAACATCTATATCACAACCACTCAAAAATAGAAAGGTAGCCCAATCCTTACTCAATTTCTTCAATTCTACCATAACCAACAACTTGATTAAACCATGATGAAATATGGATGTGTCACTGCTCTCAGGTTTGGCTTGTACTTTATCAGATATCTTACCTAAAATTCTAAACAGAAAGAATGGAAGATCAAGGAGATGTTTACCTGTGAAATGGAGTAAGAGCCTGAAATGATATTGGTAGATCATGTGAAATCTACCTTGACATGTAAAATACTTTTGGATTACAATTAGCATCTTTGAGTATTTTTCCTCGAGGCATCTCCTAGGTATGTCTGAGGTCATATCAACTCCTATATGCTCTTGCTTCATAAATTCATCACAATTATGTAGCTTTAATTTGGTTGCCTTGAACCATTCTTCTCCAAACCTCGGAATTTATGTTGCCTTGCAATGGTCTCAGGAGAAACTTTGAAACTTAAGATGCCAACCTTTGAAGTTGTGCCAACAAATTTGACAACAAAATCCTTGGAGACCTGTGCATGGTACCCTTGCAATTTTTGGAAAAATGTCGTTCATTCAACATTTGTGAAAGCTTGTGCAAAACTTGGATCCTCCATCACCAGATTCAGGTCCATAGGCTCGTATCTAACTACAAAGCCTCCTTTGTTGGGATTTTTATGTAAATCCATGCCCTTCAATGCAATTTTGTCCTGCTTCAATTATTGACACCTGTAAAAACTATATAAGACAACAAGATACTTGTTTGACAGAGGTGGGAGCTAACCTAAGACAACAACTAGAAAAGAGATAAAAGTGAAAATTGTTGGTATTGGATCAAGAAGCTCACAAGGATCGGAAGGTAAGTGCTGATGTTTGAATGAATCAAGGCTAAATTAGGAAAGAAAGGTGGGAGAGAAAATAGAATGATGGAGGTCTGATGATTACCAAGCATGCAATACATCAAATGATGACTCATAACATATATGTACATGATGAAAAATTGAACTCTGACCACTAAAAAGATGACAACATACCAATCCCCTCATTGTAAGCAGAATAACCCGAGTTTGTAGCGATTTTAGTTAGTGGGGTGACAGATTTTCTACGAAGCTGTCAGGTGATTCCAAAGATAAAATAGGTTGTTTTACACCAAAAACGCTGCAGACTCATGAAAAAAGTTCCAAGTGTAAAAAAGTGACTCAATTAACCCATGCATTCATATTTTTTGAATTTTACATTAAAGACCTTAGTCACATGACCAATGACCACTAAAACCTTTTAAGACTATATAAAAACATAAAATTTAATCAATCTCATGACTTTATTTAACCATAACCACCTAACTTAACTCAAGAATACACTCCTAAACCAACCTAATTGTTATTAAGGATAACATGCTGAAAAATAAGAAGAAAAATAAGCAAGGGGGCAACCAAGCAACCATTTCTACATATGCAACTAATGTGGAAAAACCTTCCAATCATCCATGAAAAGTGAATCTCCCTTGCAGGTTATGTAAGGGTGACCACCTTCTTAGAGATTTTCCTAGTATTCCCAAGGTTTTAGAAGTGTGGTCCACAAGCTCAAATCGACCTTTGTCATCAACCTCTAGAGATCATGATAGTGATAAGCCCTCGATTAGCGATAGTAAGGTCCATGGGAAAAAGGGTAGAGTTAGATTTCCCTATAGGTTATGTGAAGGGAATCATTCTATTCATCTTTGTCCTAATATGGATGAAGCCTCAAAATTGTTGGAAAACCTTACAGCTTCTCAACCTTGTTTTCCAATTGGTTATTGAAAGTTTTATTGTTATCCTCCAATAGTTGATGAAGTGATTGACCAAGATTCATCTCTAGTCAACCCCACACTCTCTGAAAGTGAATCCCATGAGCCCATTCCTAAAAAATTATTGGATGAGAAGACAATTTATTCGATTCCACCTTAATTTTATCGTACCTTTCTCATAGAGAGTGAACTTCATACCACTCAGGTTCTTCTTGTTTCTTAAAATTCCAATGAATTGGGAGGAAATCCACTCATTCCCATGGTACAAGGGGGAGATCCTCCCATTCCCATAACACAAGGGGTTATTTTTCCCATTCCCATGAGACCCCTCCAATAAGTATGGTCACTTCTTTTTATTGGAGTTGATTAACATGATATCGACTTCCTTCTTACGTGCCCTTTCAGATCATAGTATAGGTTTATAATATACTCGTACCTAGCACAATCGTATACCAAGGTGCATCTATTAGTATCCTTTCCTCAATTACTTAGAAATATTTAGGTTCTCTACAAACCTGTTACCCATAATTTTTTGGCTTTTAACAAGCGAACCAATCAACCATTAGGGATCCTTCCTAATTTTCCTATTACGTTGGGAGGAAAAATCATCTATATTGATGTGACGGTTATCCAAGGCCATTTGGATTTTAATTTAATCCTTGGGCATGACTATTTTTATGTCATGGGAGCTCTGGTATCTTCTCTATTTTGAGTGACGTGTTTCATGTATGAAGGAAGAATCATGACCATTGACCAAATTTCATTCATTGTTCCTAATTTGACTCCCAATCAACTAGCATCCCTAAATGGTCCTTATATGCAATTGGTATCTTCCCCACCACAATTTAATTATGTGGCAACCTATTCCATGCTCGCGTCTACTGATGGTCTAGTCAATGATATAGTGGATCATGTACTGGGGGCATTGGATCTTGATCTTTCCATTAGATCCCTTGATATGAATCCCTTCCAGAGTGTATTTATCCCATCTAAGAACCTCTTGGAATCCATGATCTCTTATGGGACATGAACAAGTGTTAGAGCATAGTTCCTTTTCTTGTGTCAAGCTCCTTAAAAAATGAAACAAGGTCTCCAAAGTAGATTTCATTTTCTTGTGTCAAGCTCCTTAAAAATGAAATAAGGTCTCTAGATCATGGTTCCTTTTCTTGTTTCAAGCTCATTAAAAAATGATTCAAGGTTCTCTAGAGAAAATTTCATTTTCTTGTGCCAATCTCATTAAAAAATGAAATAACGTGTGAGCATAGTTCCTTGTCTTGTGTCAAGATTGCTAAAAAATGAAACAAAGTGTCGGAGAAGATTTCCTTTTCTTGTGTCAAGCTCGTTAAAAAATGAAACAAGGTATCATAAGGGTAAGTATTTTACTATGTCAACCTCGTTAAAAAAGGAAGCAAGTTCCTATGAGGATAGTTCTTTTACTATCTCAACCTCGTTAAAAAATGAAATAAGTCCCTATGAGCATAGTTCTTTTCCTATGTCAAGGTCATTAAAAAATGAAACAAATCCCCTTCTAATTTGAGTTATTGATTAGATCTCTTAAATTCCTAGTTGAGCCTTTCAATTGATCTCGTAAATGAACCTTCATTCCATCCACCTGTTAGTATTCAATAGTCTACTTAGGTGAATTAAATTAATCTTGGGGGGCATGTACCTTGAATTGAGTCATTATGCTAGGGGAATGCAAACTTATCTCAAGCATAGTTTGTCTCTATTTCAAGCTTGTGTAAAAAAGAAATCATCTTCAAGGTTTCTCAAGCATAGTTTCCCATGTTTCAAGCTTGTGTAAAAATGAAACCATTATGATCATCCATCTCATGATTGCCGTTTTATCACCCTCTTCTTCTAGATGAACCTTGGTTTTCTCATTCCATCGTCACCATATTCTTAGCTGATCATACTCTAACTTGGTTGTTTTACCCTTGCCTAGGGAACTGCTATGATAAGTGGGTTTATTAGCCAAAATATTAACCTATACATGTTTTGAGCAGTTACATCATCACCAGAACCAATTTCTACCCATTTTACTACTCCTTACTCCTGTATGAGTCCTCTTTCAACTCTTTTTAGACTCCAAAAATATGAAAATATTGATGAGCACTTGTCCTTTCGATATTGTAAAATTAAATGAAAATATGTTTACTAAATATAAGTTTAACCCTTTTCTGGACTAAGATAGACTAGTTACGAAAAAGGAATACCTTAATCAAACATGGCTAAGCAGTTCTCTCGAGTAATTTTTTTCTACCTTTTCGGATTCGAGAGACTATCTATGAAAAGGGATAGCTATATTTTCCTTTTCTGCCACTTTTTCAAAATATCTAAACATGGAAAAGATGTTGAGCTACCCCTCCGTCAAACTCGTAAAACTAAAACGATGAAGGACTTTTCACCATGACAAGACCAAGCTACTCCTTCCTAGGGCTCGTTAAAAATACTAGGATGGATTCATCCGAAGGATGAACTTATATGACAAGCATATGGTATCCTCTTCAAGCTTGAGATTAAAAATAAAGATTTGCTTGCTAGAAATAGTGGGGGAAAATGGAAGGAAACATATATCCTATATTTTATTGAAAGGCAGCATGTTGCTCTTGAACATGACACTTATTTTGTCTTGTGTCAAGTTTGGTACATCCTCACTTTTTCACTTGTCTTACTGGGTTTGGGAAATCCATTTTCCTCTAATTTGTTTATATCATATTTTCACCATGACCTATGATCCTATTTTGAGTCAAATGCTGCCAAATTCAGAAGTCGTGTCCCTGATATGTTCAAGAGAAGTCCCATGTGCAAGTTAAAACCACTTTTACTCTGTTTGACATTTTATACATCAAATCTGGAATCACTCTTTCCAACTTTGCAAAATCCTATGTTTCGTTTCGATGATGTGGGAAAAATTATGGCCCTCATTTGACATATCACTTCCTGTTGACTCCAACTCATTATCTTGGAAGTTGGTCTAGGAACTTCCTTTCAGTAACTTGGAGCTTGCATGCCTCAATGGTAGGTTATTCACATTCGATGATAGGTTCACATAACTAGCCTTCGATCGAATGATTTTTGGAGTGTTCGACTTCAATGTTCACTCTTGTGGATTGTGTTGTTGTACCTTGATAAACATCATCATCATTGGTGGTTTCTCTAGTGCATGTTATTGGTTTACATCATTGACTGGTAATCAAGTGGTTTCTACCATCTTCTACTACAACCCATCTATTCACATGGTAAGATGCATACTTTGGTCGGATCGATATAGAGGTGAAGACCATGGGTTTCGTTTGGTAAATTCGGGTTGCGTGGAGTTATTACGTATTCATGACTCTAAACATGACACTTTCTATTTAGATGGCCATGTCCATGTCATGGATCCATGTATTGTTAGATGGTTACACTTTAAGAATACTTACATCAGATATGTTAGATATATTGTATTATGTTTGGTTTGTAGGTCTCCTGACAGTGGTTCTCTAATTCCTTATCTTTGCTTGTAAAGAACTTCAGCCATCACTTCCCATTCCGACTTCATGCTTTAGGGGGCATCTGTTATACATTATTTTTTCACACTCCCAGTCTCGTATCTTGAAGTGTCACACTTTGTGTCATTAATGTTGCAAGTGCTGCAAAGTGATGAAAGTTTTCACAAACAATGTATTTACCATGAAACATGTTTGTGGTAATCAAAAGAATATCCATGAAGAAAATTAAGAAAACTTGCCTAGGAATAATTTTGAAAAACTTGTCAAAAACACTTGTTTGCAAGCCTAGTGCATTTTCATAACTATTTTCTCACGCTAATAACTTCTGGCATTATAATTTCCTTAAGCTTCCAACATAGTTTAGAAGTCAAAACCGCTATGATCCTCTTAAGGAAATTTTTCCAAAAATGAAGGAGAAGTGTCTCTACTAGAAAGCTAGAGAACGATGATATGGATTTAGGTAGATTACTATTGGAACAATACCTCACATCCTTGGCCCTAGATCCTTGTTCCATGGATATCTCCCTTCAGATGTGGAACTCCTCCCTCTTTTCATGGATCCTCAACTCCCTCTCCTTCCCTATAAATGAAATGCCCACTATCAACTATGGGTTGGTCATTGGTTGGCTATTGGCAGTTGGTTGTTGGTAATTGGTTGGCTGTTTGCTGGATGGTTGCCATCCTAGTACTAAATTGTGCCCAAATTTTTCCCATTTGCAAAGGAGAAAGGTGTTTGAAGGTTAAGGCTTGGACTTGGAATCTCACTTGAAGAAGGCTTACAACATCAAGGCTTCATTGGTTGTAATGCTCCTTTTTCCATATATTAATAATAAAATATATGTTTTATTTCCATAAATGTGTCAATTATTGTCCATTTATTGTAATTCTCCTTGATATGCTACATAAATTTCATTAGAAAATTTTATTATTTGCATAGTTTTGTTGTCTCCACTTGATCTTTCTTGCAGGCACTCATCTACAAAATTAAAGAGAAGATTGTGAGCTTGGAGACCAAATATTCAAGGTCGACAACAAGGGTATTAGCATCATAGGAAGGTAGGATATCTATCAGCATTTTTATTTTATAGTATGAATTAGGAAATATTACATGTAATTGTATTTTGTTATTGCTAGATCCTCCTATATGACTAGAGGGATCATTTCTATCCGTAGAAAGGATTGCCTACACAAAATAATGTTCATGAATCTTTGGAAATATACATGGATTACGGATGTGACTTCCAGGAGGCTCTTTCTAATTTGTAGAAAGTATTGAAGAAGTATATTGAAACGAATCTCTCACTGAGACCTGAGATATGTGAATTTTTGATGAATGTAGGGATTGTCCTTGGCCATTCTATATCTTAGGAAGGGATACAGGTTGACCCAAAAAAAATTTCCACCATCAAAAGGGTTCCTATCCATACAAAACAAAGAGATGTTAGGAGTTTCCTTGGATTATCTAGGTATTATAGAAGGTTCATTAAATATTTTAGTAAACTAGCTTCCCCCTTGTTTGGACTGCTAGCTAAAGATGTAGATTTTTGTTGGACAAACAATTGTCAAGAATCCTTCGAAGTACTGAAAAAAAATTTGACCACTACACCCATTGTTGGGGGGCACATTAGAGGAATTTTGAGGTTTAAAATGGACCTCCTAAATAAATTATAAAATAATAGTGGAAATAATAAAATAAGATTGGATTACATCATCAAATTTTAGAGGGAAAAAAGAAAAAAGTAATTTTCAACTCATATTTTTAACTTATCACCCTATGGGTTTACTCAAATTTCGAGCGGGAACACTAATTAGATGCCAAATTTTATTCCTCATCAAAGGACTACCCATTTTCCATACTTTTGATGGACCCTGCTACATGAAAAATGAGAAATACATGAAAAACATGATTGCAATCAAATTTTTTAATGTATTTCTCATTTTTCATGTAGCAGGGTCCATCGAAAGAATGAAACATGGGTACTCCTTGGATGTGTATAAATTTAATACAAAATGTGGATTGCCTGTATTCTCCCAATCTAACAATTATATGCCACTGTTAAATACATAATCTATTCTACAAAATCTTTGCAAAAATTTAAAACACAATCGCCAATAGCAATATCATGAAGAAATATCAATCACACATAACACAGATAATTTACCTGGGGAAAGAATATAGCTAAAAAACCCACTATATTCTATTATTTATTATATCATGGATCGTCCAATCCAAGAGCTCTTAGTACAATAGCTTACTGTTCACATTTTCATACAAAAATTTGCAAGTTCCTTAGCAAATTTACTGTCTTTGCACAGCCTACCTCTACTACGCAATCCCAGCAGATAGCAATCCTTGAATGAATGGAATCCTACTTTCCTTTACTGCACAATCCTCATGGGCACCTCTAATCTGTGTGTGCTTGCATGTATGCAACCGATAACGTCACAACTGATAGTCAACTGTCCCTTTCACCTACATCTCAATTGCATCTCCACTAGATCTAACATGCATGTAGTTAATAGTAGTAAATCTTCAGTTGCATGTGAGACCACTGATTGTGAATTAAATAATAATTAATTCACTTGATATCTCACTAGTGTATCTTCAATTACAACTAGCAAAACTGAGTTTAACTCACTTAACTGAGTTAAACTACTTTACAACTTTCATAACTACACTTCCAACTCTGTTACAACTTCGAATCACTCAGTTACAACTAAGTCCACTTGCATGTCCCATAAACCAACCACTCAACTAGAAATTCCTATAGCTAACTGATTTGCTACTTCAGTTAACTATTTCTAAGTGCTTATTGAGAATATATTATTGTTTATTATCCAAATAATATTAATGGATAATAATAGTCGACATGCATCTATAAATAGACATGCAATCTATAAATAGAACTTGCACATACATCTATAAATAGACCTCATATATAAATAGAATTTTCTCATGCATCTATAAATAGACATCCACCTAAAAATAGGTTGAGGCTCCATCCTATTGTAGGTGCATAATTGTCACTAGGATCTTCTTGTTGAATCTCAACACTCCCTCTCAACGGGAAAGGGATTATCCTTCACCTTGACCCTGTCTCTATGGTATTTGAATTTTCTCCTAGTGAGCACCTTTGTCAGAATATCTACATCCTGATCTTCTGTAGGAATGTACTGAAGCAACATGATCTTCCTCTGCACACAATCTCTGATATGATGATACTGGATATCTATATGCTTAGATCGATCATGAAACACAGGATTAATTGAGAGTTTAATGCAAATCTTATTATCAAAATGAATCACTGTCGGATCTAAATGAGAACCAAAAAAACCAACCAAGATCTTTCTCATCTAGATAGCCTCACATGCAAATTGACTCGATGCCATGTATTTTTCTTCCGCTGAACTGAGTGCCACAGATCTCTGCTTCCTGCTGTTCCAAAAAAAAACTGTAGATCTAATGCTAAAGATCCCCCCTAATGTGTTATTTATGTCCGATGGGCTGCCTGCCCAATTTGCATCAATGAAGCCATGCAACTTCACCTCATTCGTCTGTCTGTACCATAAACCATGCTCAGATGTGCCCCTTAGGTATCTTAGGATATGCTTGCCCACCTTCCAAAAGAGCTTGGTAGGCTTAACCATCGCTTGACTCAGCTGGTTAACAACATAACAAATGTCCGGCCTCGTATTCACTAGATATATTAGCAAACCCACTAACTGTCGATATACATTATCATCCACTACCTCTCCTGAAGTAGCATCCTCTTTCCTCCAATTTCCTGGAAGAGGAGTATCAATGGGTTTGCAACCCTCCATGTGAAACTTACCCAGTATCTCCCTTGCATACTTGCCTTAAGACACAAAAATTTCACCATCTCACTGCCATATTTCCAATCCAAGGAAATAATGAAGGAGACCCATATCCTTCATCTCGAACTCCTTTGCAAGGTCCTCCTTGCATGAGTGTATCTGTAATATTCCCAAATAGGGAAGCAATGATATTTGAACACAATAATGGAAATAGCAGTGAACAAATCGATACATCATGATAGAAGACAAATTTACATCAATTTTATTAAATATATCAGCAAACATTTAATCATAAGAGGTTGAGGATCAAGTCACTCAAGCAATGGGAAACAAGATTCCAATAGGAAAATATGCTAATACATGAGAAATGTTGTATACAAGTGCCATGAGCCATGAAAACACAGTTTTTGGGCATAAAATGCTACAACAAGATATAAAAATGTGGATATGATGATCTATAGCTCAAAAAATGTTGGGAGTGAAGATCTAGGCTCCCAAACACCTTTCCAAGACAACCCGGAAAGGGTTTCCAGAAATACCCAAAATACCAAAATGCTGAAATGAAGCCCTAGGGATGAATAACAGCTACTACTAAATAACTGGATGAATATGGCTGTAGATGATATATATATATATAATTAATATATATCCTCCAATACATCCTTCAAGTGCAAGGCTGACCCTAACACTAAAGATCTCACCCTCCAAATCAAGCACTGGAAACCTCCACTGCAAATGCTCACTAAAATAACGCAGTCAAAGAGGGAATTTGTGCTGTAGATGATGGGAATAGGTTGGCCTGGTGCCAAGATGTGAAATAAAGCTCAAGAACCTCCCTTTATGATCTCCCAAACATAATAATGCTTCCTCCTCTAAAAAACTAGCTCAAAAAGTGGGTTTCTCAACCCTCCACTGCAACACCTTGCAACACAAAACAATACTCTGCAGAAACTGCGTTGTAGCTAAAGACTAAAGCTTGTCCAAAATGTTGGATGTGTGGAAATTATGGTACAATACTCTTCCAAGAGGCTACCTCAAGGGAAGATATGGGATTCTCGCTTGGGAACACCCTGTGATAAACAACATTGTAAGCTTAACTAAACAGCTGAAGAATGCAAGAAGTCATGCAGACCACAAAATCAATAATCAATAACATAACTCACTATGGCTACCTTGACCTCCTTATAAACAATGTGAGCCTTCTCACGTTGGGTCCCACTCATTATGGTTTCCACCATCATGGATTCTTCCTCCCATTCACACTGCGTTGTCACTTAATGAGGATCCGCTCCCTCCATACTAGCGCTGTTGACTTGGTCAAACTTGACTTTGTCCAGATGCATTAGCCTGTGTTCACACATAAGGGTGCTTAATTTAGCTATGAATATGATATATTTTCACATTAAGATGGATTTTATGCCTACTAAAGAGATTTATGGGCCTCCCTACCCATTTATTCATCTAACTAAATGACAAGAGAAAAATTAATATTCCAATTAGCTACATGCTAATTTAGGAATATTATAGTCCTCCCCTCCCAAATGTTACTTGTCCTCAAGCAACTGCAAGGATAGAAATGAAGAGCCTCCTCTCCTCTTTCTGTATCATCTTCATATGATAAACTCGTCCAAGGAACAAGATGTTGTCTCATCAAAAATCTCCAAGTTGCCCCTCCCAAGTACGCAAGTTAGATTTTGGTAACCATCCCAAATAGCTATCATCATGAAGAAGTAAAACAAACATGGAGGCAACAATGTGTTGTCTAGAGGCCTTCTTGAGGCATGGCTTCTAAAATATATTGGGAACTATCATTCCCATGTGAATCTCCCATCCCCAAGCTATCATCCATACCAAATGAGCCACCCTCCAAAATGGTAACTCATGAAAAATCTCCTCCACCTTTGGCTCCTGCAATGTAGGTGGATTGCATAACTGAACATGGTAGACAAAATGGCCTACCCGATGATGTCTCCCTCTCCACTTATGGAAAGTGTAGAGGTGTTGCTGATATTGGGTTGCAATATTGTTTCCCTTAAGATACAAAAGGACAATTGCATATCTAAAGACCCCTCGTCTAGTTTCATGAGCCCAAACCATTCCATACAAACTGAATGGTACATCATCACTATGTGCTATCCAAATCAGAAAATTGCTGAAGGTTATTCACAAGTTTGGATGGTACTAGTGGTTTTTCCAGTTGACACAACGCAATTTTACCAACTGTTGTTTTGGAACGTCATGTGGCAAGTTGTTTCCCAACAAGTTGCTAGTTGTGCATGTTTGCACATCTACTATGAGGTAGTAAATGGAATTATAAATCAACTAAGAATAACACCACATTTTCCCAAAGTCCTGCAAAGAAGGTATATATTCATCATGAATTTTGTTCCTAGAATGATGATGAAACCCAAAGGTAATCTTGTCCTCTTGTGGAGAAATGCACTATATGTAGATGGTGAGAAGATGCAAATACTTTATGAAATGATCAATAAGTACAAAAATACATTTCTTACCATGCATTGTGAGTAGGCTGAAATTGAGGTCCATAGATGAGTCCTCCCATGATAATATCCTCGTAAATATCTGCAAAATGAAGGGATGCATACTCCGTTTGGAGCACCCCATCAATAGAAACATACACTCAAGTGACAAAATTGTTGACCTTAGGGATAAGGCTCTTGCCACCCTATGACTCCATTCTTTGACATGCCATATGCCAAAGCTATCCACCATCATGCTGTTATGTGTGGAAGTCTCCTTCCTATGTGGAAGTACCTCCTGATCCTTCAATGCTGAAGGGTAGCCTCCTTGCACTTTGATTGTGCCATTCCTTCCTCCTGAAACATACTGCAAAGTACGAGAGAAATACAACCCATACTCTCCCAAGATTAGCCAAAGCAAAAATAGCTCTTGATGTCTCCTCACACCTCCACCATACAAATCATGAGATAAAAACATGATGATTGATATGAAGAATTCCATATCAACATAATGCACCCAAACTCCTTGCTTCCATATGATGCAAGTGCCATGCCAAGTTTCCTCCACTAACATACCATTTGAAGAAGAATATGTCACATGATGGCCAAAATATTTCAAGAGTAGCCAACGCAGCCATGCCTCCTGCTGCCCTATGTCATAGATATGTAGGTGGTTCACCAGCCCCTTGTTCACCATACACACCCATTCATCCAAATGTGGGTGTCTCCTACCATGCTCCATATTGGTACTCCTCCAATGGAGAACACCATCCTCCCCCATCAGATTTCTACCTTTGCATTTCATGGGATGTTGAAATGCAATCTCTTGGAGATCCCAAAGTAGATACCACTCATCAATGACCATGTTGAATCCATAGGGATCCAAGTATGTTGAAGGAAAAATCTTCTCATTGAGATGTGAAATTCTCATCAAGAAATGTCCATCACAACAATGAAAGATAAGATGCTTCTCATCAATCATCTGCCCATCCAATGTCACACAATAAAATTGGTCATAAAAATTCTACAATAATAGTTGGGCCCCCAACTCATAATTCTTGCTCAATGATAGCGTTGTTGATCTCCATAATGGTGTATTTGTTGTCTCATGATCATGCTCAATGCTGAACATATAGTTCTACATTAGATTGTTTAGGACGATGCTCATCCTATCCTCAAAAAATCCACACTCTAACCCCAAGAGTTGTGTGCATCTAAAAAATGAATACCCAAGATGACTATTTATCCCCTCCTTGAACAACTCAAGGCTGCTCAGTGCAGTGATAGTCTACTTCTCCAAATCAGCAATGTGATTTGACCCTCGGTCATGCAATGACATATTCCCACAACCCTCCATAAGATGTGTTGAAATAAAAAAAAGTGGAAACATATGCATACCTTGGTAAAGCTTGGGAACATCTTCTACTGCTACAAGGGTTCCTTCCTCTGGTATGATGACCTCCCCAACTACTGATGATGATGGTTGCATCAGCACTGGTATAAGTCTCCTCCTCCTCATGCATCTCCAGAGTAGTGCATGGGACTCTACATGACAAGAGATAAAGACCACTTTGCAAAGATGAAAGGGTTCTTTCTCCTTATGCAAGTGCTCTTAAAGCAAGTGGTGGTGAAGGCATCTTCTCCTCTGCTTCCTTCTTGTCAAACTCCTTGATCAACCTTTGAGTAAAATCTTCATATGCAGTCACCCTTGCATGACTCAAATAGTTGAACCACCAAATGTTTGATTCACCCTCAAGGTGCAGCGCTGCAATCTCAATAGCTTCTCTTTCTACTACTGGATGTAGTAGGAATAATTCATCCAACTTCATTCCCCAGGCCTTTGATGTGCATGTGGATTACCTATCAAATGTAGACAATAGAAATCTATTTTGATTTCTCCTTCCATAGCTGTAAGGGATCCTTTCTTCTTTAAGATGAATGAACGATGGGGGAGTTAGATTATCCTTAAAAGCTCGTGATTGAGATCTGTATTTTGCAAGATACTCACTTAGAACCTTATGATCTGTATCCATGCCTTTTATCTTCTCCTTCAAAATAAAAGGGCATATTATATTCCTTTGGAGTTCTATGCAATACCGGTTCTTTCTTTTGCTTGTAGGAAGTACATAGACTTTCCTCATCTTGAAACCCTCTAGCGGTCTCATTGTATCTCTCCTCTTTCATCTGCTTAACCTCCTTGAAGAGTTTCTTCATAGATCTAAAAAGTGTTGAGACAAATCTCATTCCTTCCATCATTTTAGATCTCTTCTTCTTCTTATCGCATATTGGCTGAAACTCACAGGCTGAGCCAAGATTATGCTCTGATACCACTGTAATATTCCCAAATAGGGAAGCAAAAACATTTGAAAAAAATAATGGAAATAGAAGTGAAAAAGTCAATACATCATGATATAAGACAAATGTACATCCATTTTATTAAATATATCAGCAAAAATTTAAGCACAAGATCTTGAGGATCAAGTCACTCAAGCAATGGGAAACAAGCCTCTAATAGGAAAATATGCTAATACATGAGAAATGTTGCTTACAAATTCCATGAGCCATGACAACACAGTTTTTGGGCATAAAATTCTACAGCAAGATAAAACAAGGTGGATCTACTGATCTATAGCTCAAACAATGTTGGGAGTGAAGATCTAGGCTCCCAAACACCTTTCCAAGACAACCTAAAAAGGGTTTCGGGAAATACCCAAAATACCAAAATGCCAGAATGCAGCCCTAAGGTTGAATAGTAGCTGCTACCGAATAACTAGAATAATATGGTCATATTTGATATATATAATGAATAGATCTCCTCCAATAGATCCTTCAAGTGAAAGGTTGACCCTAACACTGAATATCTCACCCTCCAAATCAAGCATTGAAAACCTCCACTGCAAATGCTCATTGAAATAATGCAGTCAAAGTGGGAATCTTCACTGTAGGTGATGGGAATAGGTTGGCCTGGTGCCAAGATGTGAAAGAAAGCTCAAGAACCTCCCTTGTTGATCTCCCAAAGAGAAGAATACTTCCTCCTCTGAAAAACTAGCTCATAAAGTGGGTTTCTCAACCCTCCACTGCAACACCCTACAACACAACATAATAATCTGTAGAAATTGTGATGTAGCTACAGACTAAAGCTTGGCCAGAATGTCGGATGTGTGGAAATGATGGTACAATACTCATCCAAGAGGCTACCTCAAGGGGAGAGATGGGATTCCTGCTCGAGAAAACCCTGTGTAAACAACACTGAAAGCTCAACTAAATAGCTGAAGAATGAAAGAAGTCATGCAGACCACAAAATCAATAATCAATAACATAACTCACTATGGCTTCCTTGCCCTCCTTATAAAAAATGTGAGCCTTCTCACCTTGGGTCCTGCTCATTAGGGTTTCCACCATCATGGAGTCTTCCTCCCATTCACACTGCGCTGTCTCTTAATGATGATCCACTCTCTCCATACCAGCGTTGTTGACTTGGTCAAACCTGACCTTTTCCACATGCATTAGCCCCTGTTCACACATGAGGGTGCTTAATCCAGCTGTAATGTTCCAAAACTGGAACTCTGCAATGAATAAGCTATATAATGGTCCTGTTATGATGAATAAGCTTAAAATATACATAAGAAGTGCATAGAAATAATTTTTAGCTACATCAGCAACCTATACTTCGTTTCATAATTCGGAAAGTGGGGAAAAAGGGTATTTTATGCCCTAAAAAGGGTGTTTTCAGAAATTAGCGTAAAAATAAGCAGGGGAAACAGCTATATATGATAGCTTAGGTCATGAGGGACCTATTATCCAAATTTCAGCTCAAACTAATGTTTCTAGCTATGTTAAACAGCTCCTCCTTTCCCGACTAGGCTAGAAAACATTGATTTCCCATGACTTTACTAAATTGAAATTTCTGAATACAGTGAGAGCGTAATTCCCATGAGGGTTTCTAAATAAAATGAATAAATAGGTCTGATATACAGATTATATTAATCACACAACAAAGAAATGGAGGTTTAATAACTTATACAGTAGAAACAAGGCCCCCGGCAAGATTTCCGGCAAAGTGCATGTTCAAAGCAACACTGTAGAAAATAATGTAGTTTACTGCAAAAATGTATTAAAAATGACTTAATATGACATATAAATGCTGAATAATATATAGAATGGCCTTAGGCCTTCTTATTGGAGCTCCCGGAGGGAAAAAAGCATCTCCTCCTCAAAAACTAGCACAAAATCAAAGGGTGCAGTTTTGCTGCTACTGCCCCTACATCAAGGACGTAGTTTTCTGAAGATGACTATGTTGTAGCTGAATGTAGATGAATGGCCTTAAATCCAAGTACTGAAATGAAGCTCAAATCCTTCTCTCTTGATCCCTTAAGCAAGCTGATCCAAAGAGAGGATGGAATTCCCGCACGGGAATTCTTTGCACTAAGCAATGCAGCAACTCCAGCTAAATAGCTGAAGTATGTAATTGGTCTCTAGACCAAGAAATATGAATACATGAATGAATTCCCTTTGATGCTATGCCTTCCTTTTATCTTTGGTGATCCTCCTCACCCTAGACCCCACACAATGTTGAGGTGACTTCTTCATGAAGTTTCCTCTTTCAAAACTGTGCTGCCCTAGCTTGCTTCCCTCCCTTTGTGGCTGTGTTGTTGACTTGGTCAACTAATCCACCTCCAATGCCTCTTTTCACATTATGGATCTTCAATATAGTTCACATATGTGTCTTAGGCTGATCCATGTTCACATTGAACCAGTTTACTTAGGTGATCTCTTCCTCCTCAAGAATGCATGTTGACTTAGTCAAACTTTACTATGTCCTCACCTATTTTGCCCCTGTCCACACTTGTAAGTGTAAATTTCAGCTCCTGAAGTGATCCCTTTCCTTATTAAGGTGGAATTTATTCATATTTTATTATTCATGGGCCTCCTTTCCCATTTATTCCTCTCGTAGGTGAAAATATCAAAATCTAATATTCCAATTTTCTTGCTTGCAAATTTTGGAATATTACAGTCCTCCCCTCCCAAATGTTGCTTGTCCTCAAACAACTGCAAGGATAGGACTGAATAGCATCCTCTTCTCCCCTACAGAAATCCTCATAGGATGAAATCCTCCAAATATCAAGGTGTTGCATCACCAACATCTCTCCAAGTTGCCTCTCCCAAGTATGTAAGCTATCCAAATAGCTAACATTATGTGACAGTGGATCATCCATGAAGGCAAAAATGGGCTGTTTGAAGGTCCTCTTGGGGCATGAAGGCTGATATAGATTGGGATTCATCATCCCCACTTGAATTTCTCCTCCCCAAGCTATCAACCAAGCAAAATGAGCCACCCTCCAAAATGGTAACTCATGAAAATCATCCTCCACCTGAAGCTCCGACAAAGTAGCTGGGCTAAAATTTTGGTCATGGTAGACATAGTAGCCTACCCCATGCTGCTTTCCTCTCCACTTAAGATAAGTGTAGAGATTTTGTTGATCTTGGGCTGTCATAATTTTTCCCTCCAATGGCAAGACAGAAGCTAGACCTCCAAAAGTCTCTCTCCCAGCGTTGTGAATCAAGCTGGCCTAACCCATCTCATACATGAGGGGTAAGAAATCACCATCATGTGGTACCCCATCCATCTCATGGTCCTCCTCATAAAGAAACAAATATTTTTTTGTAGATACCATGTCTCTTCCGATGCTCCCCTTAGAGCATGTAATGTAGAAAGTGTGGGGATGCTCCTCCCCCAAGAACACACCCACTCCATGTGTTCCTCCTCCAATCATGCTCCTCATATAGGTCAGAATAATATCAGCAAATAGGATCATGATTAGCAGCATGATGAAAGAAATACTAAAGGTTCTATGTGGTGTTGGAAGGTACCAACAGTCTCTCAAGTGGTCACAACATAGTCTTCCCCACTGCAGCTTCAGACAATGGTATGGCAAGTTGTCTCTTGACAAATGGCTTGTTGTATAAGTCATCACGCCTACTAGCAAATAGTAGATGGCTGAATATGTCAATTGAGCACACAAGAAGCAACCATATACTTGCCTCGGATCATACATCAGATGGTTTTCTCCATCATAATAGCTGACCAAAGATGGACCATGGAGCCCAAAGAAAAAATTTCCCCTTTATAGTGCAATGCACTGCAAGTAAATGGTAAGAGTATAAAAATATTGTGCTGAATAATCAATTAATGCCAAAACAAAAATCTTACCATGTAAGGAAGACAAGATGGTGACAAGATCCATAGATGAATCCTCCATAGTGGCATGACATACCCATATGAAGAGGAATGAACCACATGCTGCATGAAAATTCTCCTTCCCATGCTTGGAAATCCAAGTCAAGGAGAACATACCACAATAACCAATGAGTCCATCCACCACTCTATCAATCTCACCTCCACTATGCCCATCAAGTGCATCAAATATGAAGTGATCCTGGGAACACTCCACCAATAAGCTCATGCTCCAAAGTGACAGCGTTGTTGGCCTATGCAAGTAGGCTCCTGCCAACTCATAAATCCATTCTCTAACATGCCCAATGTCAAAGACTCCCCCCATAATGTTGCCATCTCCTCTCATTGCAACATTATGCAAAATGTGAGAGCAACTCTTCCCTTGCTCCCTCTCAATCCTCCAAAGCAACAAATGTCTTTGTTGCCTCATTATACCTTCATCATACAACTGATGCAGTGGAAACAAAATGACCATACCATCATAATGCATCCACACTCCTTACTTCCCCATGATGAAAGTATCATGCCAATCTTCCTTCCTCTTCTCACCCCATGGAAAAGGACATGTCATAGGTTGACCAAACTCTCTCAAGAGTAGCCAAAGCAGAATTGCCTCTTGCTACCCAGTGTCATAGAATTGCAAGTGGTTTACAAGCCTCTTGCCCCCCATCCATATCCACTCAACTCCTTGTGGATGCTTCTCATCATTCTGCATCTTGGTATTTCTCCAATGAGATCTACCATCCTCCAAAACCAATTTCTTTTCCTTGCCTCTCATGAAGTGCTGAAAGGCATCTCCTTGGAGATCTCTTAGAGAAGATCTCATTTCCACAACCATATTGAACCCATAAGGATCTGAATGTAAATAAGGCAAAACTTCCTTACTGCTATCTCTTGATAGCATGGTAACCCTCCTCCAGGGTGTTTTGGCTATCTCATGCATCAACTCCGGGATGAACATTTGGTTCTGCATGAATTTGGTTGGAGCAAGGTTCACTCCATCCTCCAAGAATTCACACTCCAACCTCAAGGTTTGTGTGTAACTTATCAGTGATACATGAGGTTGAGGGTTCAAATCTCCCTTTAATCCTCGAAGCTTGCACAACGCAGTGCAATCTTGCTGCTCCATCTCAGCAATACCATTTGATCCTGGGCCATATGCAACCAAATATCCAACCCTTTCCATAAAATTTTCTGAAATGTTAAGACATGGAAACGTATGCATACCTTTGTTAGCCTCTGGGACATCTTCTATGGCTGCAAGAGGTCCTCTCTTCAATGTGTTGGTTGCCCCAACTGCTGGTGTAGAAGGCTGCTTTCTCAAGGCCATGGCAGCGCTGGTACTTGCCTCCTCCCATGGTGGTGTGGGTCTACTCTCCTCTGATCTTCCTCCATCAAAGGTCTTGATCATCTCTTGAGTAAAATCATAGAAAGAAGTCACTCTTGTGTGGCTTGAGTGACTGCACCACCAAGCATTGGCTCCACCCTCCAGGTGGAGCACTGCAACTTCTGTTGCCTCCCTCTCTCCCACTGGATGTAGTATGAAGAATGCCTCAATATTTCTTGCCCAAGATCTTTCTATAGTTGACCCATCAAATTTAGACAATAGGAATATATTGCCTCTGATCTCTCCTTTGCTGCAAGGTCTTTTCTCTTCTCTCAGTTGAATAAACTGAGAAAAATCCAGGGTCTTTCTGAAAGCCCTAGGTTGGCACTTGTATTTTTCCAAATACCCACTCAGGATTTCATGCTCTAAGTGGTCTCCTTTCTCTTCACCTCCTCTATGAGAATAGGAAGTGCATGCATCTCCTTCTGCCTCTTGAAACCTAGAGGTTTCACTGCAACTCTCTCCTCCTTGAAACCCTCTTGGAGTTTCAATGCATTTCTCTTCTCCTTTGTTCTTAGATGTGAAAATGGATGAGAGTAAGCTCATTCTCTCCATAATTTTGATCTATGATTTTCCTCTTCTCTCCTCTGATAGCACTGTAAAGTTCCCTTTTCAGAAATATCGAAATTCTATTCTAGAGATTAACTGCAGGGGCATTTACTGGATATGTCACCTTTGAAAAAAGGATGAGATCCAAAGGATACCTAGCCATTTTTAGACTCTATCTATAAAGCTCAAAATATTCCTCCTTCAGGGATTCAGCACTTTGGCTTGAAGCCACAGGTTGAGCCAAAGATCTTGCTTCAATACCACTGTAATGTTCCAAAACTGGAACTCTGCAATGAATAAGTTGTATAAAAGTCCTGTTATGATGAATAAGCTTAAAATATACATAATAAGCACATATACATCATTTTTAGCTACAAAAGCAACCTATACTTCGTTCCATAATCCGGAAAATGGGGAAAAAGGGTATTTTATGCCATAAAAAGGGTGTTTTCAGAAATGAGCGTAAAATTAAGCAGGGTAAATG
Organism: Pinus albicaulis; assembly: GCA_034641835.2. Lineage (NCBI taxonomy): Eukaryota > Viridiplantae > Streptophyta > Pinopsida > Pinales > Pinaceae > Pinus > Pinus albicaulis. Next base: position 1,421,769,638 of record CM076579.1, on the reverse strand, counting down.
GCTATATATGATATCTTATGTCATGAGGGACCTATGCTCCAAATTTCAGCTCAAACTAATGTTTCTAGCTATGTTAAACAACTCCTCCTTCCCCGACTAGGCTAGAAAACACTGATTTCCCATGACTTTAATAAACTGAAATTTATGAATACAGTGAGAGCATAATTCCCATGAGTTTTTCTGAAGAAAATGAAGAAATAGGTTTTATATACAACTTATATTAATCACATAGCAAATAAATGGAGGTTTAATAACTTATACAGTAGAAACAAGGCTCTCGGTAAGATTTCTGGCAAAATGCATGTACAAAGCAACACTGCAGAAAATAATGCATTTTACTGCAACACTATATTAAAAATGATTAAATATAACATATAAATGCTGAATAATATATAGAATGGCATTAGGCCTTCTTATTGGAGCTCCCGGGGGGAAATAAGCATCTCCTCCTAAAAAACTAGCACAAAATCAAAGGGTGCAGTTTTTCTGCTACTGCCCCTACATCAAGGATGCAGTTTTCTGAAGATGACTGTGCTGTAGCTGAATGTATATGAATGGTCTCAAATAAAAGTACTGAAATTAAGCTCAAATACTTTTCTCTTGATCCCTTAAGCAAGCTTATCCAAAGAGAGGATGGAATTCCCGCACGAGAATTCTTTGCACTAAGCAGTCCAAAAACTCTGGCTAAACAGCTGAAGTATGAAATTGGTATCTAGACCAAGAAATCTGAATACATGAATGAATTCCCTTTGATGCTATTCCTTCCTTTTATATTTGGTGAGCCTTCTCACCCTGGACCCCACACAATGTTGAGGTGACTTCTTCATGAAGCTTCCTCTTTCAAAACTGCGCTGCCCTAGCTTGCTTCCCTCCTTTTGTGGCTGCGTTGTTGACTTGGTCAAATAATCAACCTCCAATGCCTCTTTTCACATTATGGATCTTCAATCTAGTTTACATATGTGTCTTAGGCTGATCCGTGTTCACATTGAACCGGTTTTCTTAGGTGATCTCCTCCTCAAGAATGCATGTTGACTTAGCCAAACTTGACTATGTCCTCACCTATTTTTCCCTTGTCCACACTTGTAAGTGTAAATTTCAGCTCCTGAAGTGATCCATTAAGGTGGAATTTATTCATATTTTATTATTCATGGGCCTCCTTTCCCATTTATTCATCTCCTACGTGAAAATATCAAAATCTAATATTCTAATTTGCTTGCTTGCAAATTTTGGAATATTATACCAGCTATGAATATGATCCCTTTTCACATTAAGATGTATTTTGTGCCTAATAAAGAGATTTATGGGCCTCCCTTCCCATTTATTCATCTAATTAAATGACAAGAGAAAAAATAATATTCTAATTAGCTGCATGCTAATTTAGGAATATTACAATATCAACTGCTCATCACCAGTCAAGATTAAATCATCAACATAAAGTGTTATCACCCAAATAATGAAGTATCTTTTGACAAGTCTAAATAAGTTCATGTGTCAAAAATTAGGTTGTGGGATTCATTTTTTATGCTTAATCAAGGGAAATATTAAAAAGTTTCTTGTTTTAGGTTACCCTAAGGTCTAAACCCACTCATTTGCAAACTCCCTCGTGCCACATCACTCATCATTTTTTTACTAATTTCAATTTCCAAGGTTTTTGTACCAAAAATGCCATTTTAGCCAAGAAACCATAGTTTCGTAGCGAAATACACTGTGAAAATTCACTTTTCATTACGAAACTGCTGATAGTTTCATAGAAAAAACAACCAAATTAACACTAAAAACGCTAAGAAAGCGCGGGTTTCTATCTGTCTTTTCAGTCTAGCTGTTAGGAGCCAAAAAAATGTTGGGAATGAGTAGGTTAGATGCCCTTCGAGTCATGGAGGGATAAATCCAAGGTACATGCTCAGGTCTGCAGTCATCATGGTCAGTTTAGGTATGTATGAGTCATCATAAGGTCACAAAGAGACATCAAAACTTCAAATCCTTTCCTAGTTCAGTCATTTCTTATTTCTCATTCTTTCTTGCATTATATTGAGCTTTGGAGAGCTAGTGCACTAAGCCAAATCTGTGGCTGGTGTTTTTCAAAGGAATACATTGAGCATCATCAAGCGATGTTGTAAATCATCAAGCGAGGCTGCAATTCATCAAGCGAGGTTGTGAAGACATTGAAGAAGCCATTGTAGAAATTATATAACTTATGTGTTATTCTCCTGATCTCACACTATTTTAACTTCATGCAAAATAAAGAATCTATTCCACCATTGATCATTTGTGGAAATTAAATCAAGATCGTAATGCACACATGAAACAATAAAAATTCACACACATTAACACAGTTGTTTAACGGGAAAGCCTGAAGCTGAAAACCCCAACTATATGTATATAATATATGTCATAGAGATAATGTAAAAATCCTCATACAAATCTTATCACAATCTCTTAGTACAATACAATCGCTACACACTAATCAGGCCCAATCTTGCAAATCCATGCACAGATCTTTGCCACCTGCTAGCCTACCTCTACTGTACAATCCCTGTTGAAGAATGGCTCTGAATGAACTCGAATTTCTCTAGAATTTCTCACGCAATCCTCATAGGCATCTCCAATGAATGTTTGGTGCAAAAAATGCAACACTATAGTCAAAATTGATAGTCACACTTGCCCTTTCACCTATCTCTCCACTGGCCTCCACTGAAACTGCCATGCACTATAGTTAACTGATGTATTTTTTAGTAACTGATTAATGAGTTATTATTTAGTGAATTAATTAACTAATTAATTCACACCACTCTCACTAGTGTATCAATCAGTTACAATAGATACAACTAGCTCAACTGAGTCCAACTAAATTAAACTAAATACAACTCCACAAACTACTTCTCCAACTCCACCAAACTTTGTCACATGAGTTCTAACTGAAGTCCTCTATGCAATAGCTCCAGTAAACCCTTAGGAATAACGTAATTCCTTCTGTCAACTATTGTGCCACATCTGTGCACTGAACTGAAGTGCTCCAAGAGAATAAGATACTGTTTAGAGTCTGATTATTATTAAGAGCTAATAATAATCGACATGCATATATTTTTAGATCAGCGCTCTATAAATAGACTTCGCCCAATATTCTAAAAATAGAATTTCATCTATTTTTCACATTTGACCAACCATCTACAAATAGCATCCTGCAACTTATAGAATATGCTCACCATGTCTAAAAATAGACATACACCTAAAAATAACTGTGTGGGCCCCACCTAGTTTAGGTGATTATTTTCCAACTAGGATCGGAATGATGTTTGAGAATGCCTCCTTCTTGTTTCTTGTTGCGAACTTCATCACTCCCTCTCAACAAAGAAAGGATTGTCTTTGCATGCGACATGCGGCTCCATAGAATTCGCCACTGCTGACCTTTGCAAGCACCCTACAAACTCCATGCATCTGCTACGCAACTCCTCTGAAACTCCGAAACTAAAAGGCTCGAAACAACTCAATCAGCATCAATGCATCTATTATCAAATTATTTGAATTTCTTTGGTACCAAGTTTGCACATGTCTTCAGGAACCACTACGTTGTTGAACTCTTCACCCATGCACTCTGCACTTGCTGTCAACTCTGAACTGCGCTCCAGTATCCAACACTGTCACTTTGATCTGCCTGAATCAATCCAATTGATCATGCTACTGCTGCTCTGTGGGTGCCTTGTAGCTAGGTTTGATTCATGAGATCCACACCATCTTCATGAATCCTGCCCAGAAATCTCCTCTTTGGATTACTCATGCATGTCGCACCACCTGACACCTGGTGGTATAGCTGCATGCACTCCCTCTGCCCATCTGGCACGAAATTTCTCTGCATGAGTGGTTTCTTCCACTCCATGATCCTCATCTTGTGGCTGCTCCACATCCTGAGGTTCACTCTTACCTGCATGCAAATCATGCTTCCTCTCAAGCTTCAATTGCATGGCTTTATCACACTTCCCAATAGTAGGAAGTTCTGTATAAATCCCATCTACTTCAAGACTGTAGAGATTCTTCGCTCGAATCCCAACCTTCTTGACTTTTCCTATTGCTTTGTGCTGAAGGAAAACTTTTCCTTCACTAAATACAACATCATAGCCTTTATCCTCTAACATTACGACTGAGATTAAATTCTTCTTTAAACCTAGAACATGCACAACATCTTGTAAAAGAATGAGTTTACCTGACTCCCTCTGAAAGATAATGGTACCAATGTCAGTCGCATTGTATCATCCATTGTAGCCCAACTCAACATGCAACTGGAGATCTTTCTCCACCAAGTCACTGAAAAGATTCACATCTCCCGTCATGTGAAAGGAAGCACCACTATAAAAGTACCACCCCAATCCCAATGCACTAGACACCATGCATGCGATCAATGATAATTCAAGCTTAAATTACGAGGTAAGAGTCTCACCAGCTATAGCTTCAACAACCTGCTTTTTCCTCTTCTTCTGTGGACAATTTGTGGCAAAATGCCCATGTTCGTGATAGTGAAAACACTTCACTTTGGACATGTCACGCTTTTTTCCATCCGCACCGGATTGAGAAGGATTTTTCTTCCCCTTCCCTTTCCTTGCTTTGGCAGCCAAAGTGTAATCCTCTTCATCATCATTCTTTGATGAAGAGCCATCCTTGGTACTTCACCTCGTCTCCTCCTGCACAAGATCCAACCAAAGTCGCTCCCATCCTGGCAGTTTCTCTCGTACATTGACAGAGTCTTCGTAGCTATGCCAACTCTTCGAAAGCCCAAGGAGAGCCAAGATCACCAAGTCTTCTTCATCCACACTAACTCCTACACTCCCAAGCTCATCCCTTCAGTGGACAAACTTTGTCAAGTATACCAGAATAGTGTCATTCTTCTCCATTTTTATTTTTCTGAGCTTGTCTTTAAGCGCCAACTTCCTCTGGTCACTTCTGCTTTGGAACAAGTATTTCAAAGCCTTCCAGATTAATATTGGAGTGGCTTTACTGTGAATACTAGACACAATGTGGTCCTTCACACCTTCCAACAGAATCCTTTGACACTTTGCTACCTTCTTTTGCCAAGGGTCAAGTGCGGCTGCATCGCTAGAACCTGGTTTAGGAATATCAGCATCTGTGAACTCCTTCAACCCATTATCCTCTAGCACCGCCTCCATCTTGTCCTTCCATGAAATATAATTAAAGCTGCCCTCAAGGGAATACTCCAATTTTAATTCGTTGAAATACATTTCAATGAATGCTCAACTTCGACACCAAGAAAACATTGCAGAAAATTTGAATTCCTGACACAAAACTCAACGAAAACTGATAATTGCAATCTCATCTAATGATCAGGCGGTCGAGACCATGTATAAATTATATAACTTATGCGTTGTATATCCAAGATTCTCCTCATCACATACTATTTTACTTCATGCACAATACAGAATCTATTCCACCATTGATCATCACATGCGGAAATTAAATCAATTGCAATGCACACATGAAACCATAAAAATTCACACACATTAACACAGTTGTTTAACGGGAAAGCCTAAAGCTGAAAACCCCAACTATATGTATATAATATATGTCATAGAGATCATTTAAAAATCCTCATACAAAGCTTATCACAAGCTCTCAGTACAATACAATCGCTACACACTAATCAGGCTCGATCTTGCAAATACATGCACCGATCTTTTGTTGGGTACGTGTTATATTCTTTCCACGACTAAGCATGTGCGGGGGGGTAAGAGGGGGGGCGATAGCCCCCCCTTTGTGCTGGGCGCAACGGGGGGGTCACAAGGGGGGCGGTAGCCCCCCCTGTCGGGGTCCGGGGCAGCGCCCCGACGAAAATTTTTTGGTCCTTAATTTCCGGCAGGTAGGACGCGTCCATGGTTTTGTGCATGGTTTTGCACATGGTATTGGGGTACGATGGTTTTCGGCCCCTGGTATTTTTGTAGATCCGGTCAAGGGAACTATGGTTATGTTCTAATCCAAGGTTTATGGATTAGGTTTTATGTATGCTTCTGCATGTATATATGTGTGTTGTAACACTAAAAGGAATATAATGAAAAATCAAGCTGGTCGTCCCGATTTGGCATCCAGGGGAAAATCTCTGTGTTTATCTGTTTTATGTTTTATGCTCTCGCTATTGTTTATTTTTTGTTATAAGATTCGCGTGTAGATAATTCCTGTTCAGGGTAAAAACATACATTTGGTATCGGAGCAGTTTCGACTTCATGGGGATGCCTTTACTGCTGAGGGTTTTTTGCTTGGGCCTGAGGTAGACCCTGTTCAGTGGGAGATCTGCAGGATCGATTCTTGCGGTGAAAGAAGATGGCGAGTGGCAGGAAGATAGAGATCGAGAAATTTAATGGTCAGGTTTTTGAGTTGTGGAAGCTCAAGATGGAGGATCTGCTGGTGGATAAATATCAGTGGATCGCGGTAGATCCAGGTACTAAACCAACGGCAATGTCAGATGAAGACTGGAAGAAACTAGATCGGAAGGCTAAGAGCACAATACGGTTGTGTGTCTTAGATTCAGTATTGTTGAATGTATCTGGGGAAGCTACGACGAAGAATTTGTGGGAAAAACTTGGGACTTTGTACAAATCTAAGTCTCTGGTGAATAAGTTGTTCCTACGGAAAAAGCTGTATAACCTAAGAATGAAGGATGGAGACTTGGTGAAAAAGCATCTAAATGCCTTCAATACTATGGTAAGTCAGTTGTCATCTATTGATATTAAAATATCAGATGAAGATAAGTGCATCAGTTTTTTATGTTCTCTACCATACTCGTGGGACAGTCTGGTTATTGCAATAGGTAGTAATACAACTACCTTGAATTTTGATGGCATTGTCTCAGCCTTGCTATCGAAGGAAATGAGACAGAGAAATATGGAGGGTCAGAATGGAGATTCCTTATCTATACGAGGAAGGTCCCATAACAGAAACAAGAATAAGGTTTCAAGTGGGAGATCTAAATCTAGAGGGAGATCTAAATCTCCTGGAAAGTTTGTAAAGGTGTGCTGGAAATGCAGAAAGGAAGGGCACTACAAAAAATTTGTGAGATCTAAGTCTCACGAGGAGAGGAAGGGATCTGATGATGCTCATACATGAAGCGAAACACCTCGGATGAAGGAATTGTGGATGTGTATTCCTACTTCTTCTTCAAATACACATGTAGATCATGAGTCATGGTTGATTGAATCGGGTCCATCCTTTCACTTCACTCTCCATAGGGAGTGGTTCTGCGAAGATGAGAAATATGATGGCGGTGATGTCTTCTTAGGTGATGATAGGAAGGCCAGAATCATCAGACGTGGAAAATTCAAGATGAAACTGCAAGGTGGAAGGATTAGATCACTTCCTGGTGTTTTGCACATTCCTGCATTGGCCAGAAATCTTATTTCTGTAAGCAAGATGGATGATGCATGTGTAAAAACAGTGTTCAATAAAGATACCTATAAGATGGTTTGAGGAGCACTGGTATATTAATGGGGGAGTTGGAGATTTGGAATTTCTGTACAAGCCAAGGTAGCCTTTGACCCGCTGATAGATTATGCCCCCCTTACGTGGTTCCTGAAAGTGGAGTGGAAAGCCTAGCTGTCTCTAGAGAAAAGACCATGTTATGGCATCAAAGGCTTGGACATATTGGAGAGAAGGGCCTTCAGATACTGCATAGAAATGGTATGGTATAAGGCATGTCTAATTGCTCTCTGGATTTCGATTTCTGTGAACATTTTGTATATGGGAAGCAAAATCGGGTGAGTTTTCCTTTTGGTGCTGAGATGGCGAACAAGATATTAGAACTTGTGCATAGTGATGCGTTTGGACCTGTGTCAGTTCCATCACTGGGAAAGTCTGTGTACTATGTTTCATTCATAGATGACTTCTAAAGGAATACATGGATATATTTCTTGAGGAAGAAATCTGAAGTCTTTGACAAATTTAAAGAATTTAAGGCTCTGGTGGAAAACCAGACAGAGAAGAAGATAAAGGCGTTGGGGACAGATAATGGTGGGGAGTTCTGCAAGAAGGAATTTGAAGAGTTCTGTAAGAAGTGTGGTATAGCACGGCAGAATACTACTCCATACACACCTCGGCAAAATGGAGTTGCAGAAAGAATGAATAGAACACTGATGGAAAAGGCAAGAAGCATGCTCAGTGGTACCGGGTTAGGACAAGAATTCTGGGCAGAGGCAGTGGAGACTGCATGTTACTTAGTTAACAGATCACCTTCATCAGCGTTGGAGGATAAGACCCCACATGAGGTATGGACTGATAAGAAACCCTCTCTTTCACATCTAAGGGTATTTGGATGTGATGCATATGTACATGTTCCAAAGGAGAAAAGGACCAAGTTGGATAATAAATCTGAAAGGTGCATCTTTATTGGGTATAAGGATGGTTTAAAGGTTACAAGCTTTGGAATTTGGAAAACAGTTATGTCTGATTGAGATGTAATTATTTTAGAGGTAAAGATGTTGTTAAACATGAAATCATACCAAAGGAGAACAGTGATAAGAGACAACAAGAGTACCTGTCAGTCTCAGCAGAGGAAGATTAGAATGGAAGATACTAAACTTCAGTAAGAATTAGTTAGAAAAAAAAAACAGCCATTAGTATATTTCTGTTAATTTTTTTATATGTGTTGTTGGTCCAAACTGTCAGGATGATGGAGTTAGAGGTTGAAAACTTACAGAAACATTCTGATGAGGTGGCAACTATGCTAAAAATGACTGGTGTGGGTTGTGGTGAAAATATATGAAAATGACAAGAGACGTTCATAGAAAACAAGATGAACTTAGCTTCTGGTTAGACAACGAAGAGTTCTTCTGAGTCAGGAATTGGTGCAGTGATATTTTTTCTCCAGTTGCCAAGGTTACTTATATTAGATTACTTTTATCTGTTGTTTCTACATTTGATTTTGAGATAGAATAGATGGATGTGAAGACATCATTTCTTCACGGGGATCTAGAAGAGGAGATCTACATGAAGCAACCTGAAGGCTTTATGGTGAAGGGTAAGAAAGAACTGGTATGCAGGTTGAAGAAGTCTCTGTATGGGTTAAAACAGTCACCAAGGATGTGGTATCAGAAATTTGATACCTATATACGGGGACTTGGCTTCACCAGAAGCAAGGAGGATCACTGTATTTATTTTAAATTAATTGGTGACCGTGTTATTTATTTGGTCTTGTATGTGGATGATATGTTGTTGATTGGAAATGACAAAGAAATTATCCAAGATTTGAAGACCCAACTGTTCTCCAAATTCGACATGAAGGATATTGGTGCTATAAACTATATTTTGGGCATGGAAATTAAGAGAGATCGGCCAAAGAGGATGCTCTAGTTAAACCAGAGGTAGTATGTCGAAACTATATTGCAGAGGTTCAATATGCAGGATAGTAAACCAGTGAATGTTCCTATTCCTGTAGGTCTAAAGCTGTCTGCTAAACAGTGTCCCAAGACACAAGAAGAAGAGGAGTATATGTCCCATGTTCCATATGCAAGTGCAGTGGGTAGCCTGATGTATGCAATGGTCTATACTAGACCAGACATTGAGCATGCAGTGGGAGTATTGAGCAGGTTTATGTCAAACCTAGGGAAGGAGCATTGGACAACAGTAAAGCGGGTTTTCAGATATTTACGTGGCACTAGTGATTATGGCTTGTGCTACCAGGGAAGACCAGGATTGGAAAGAATGTTGGACATTCGTGGTTTTGTTGATGCAGACTGGGCTGGAGATCTGGACAAAAGAAGATCTACAAGTGGGTATGTGTTTAGCCTATTTGGAGGCGCAGTCAGTTGGATGAGTAAAAGACAGTCTGTAGTGGCTCTTTCAACTACAGAGGCAGAATACATAGAAGCCACTCATGCAAGCAAGGAAGCAGTTTTGTTGTAGAGATTGTGTTCAAGTATGGGGTTGGTACAACAAGCTATAAGGATAGACTGTGATAGCCAAAGTGAAATTTTCTTGGCTAAGAACCCTGCTTATCATTCAAAGACAAAACACATTGATGTTCAATATCACTTTGTTAGAGATATGGTTGAGGCTAAAAGGGTGTTGCTGGTAAAGATGGACACTTTGAATAATGTTGCAGATGCATTGACGAAGTCTGTGAGCACTCAAAAGTTCTCTTGGTGTAGAGAAACAATGGGTGTTGAAGAATTGGGCCAATGACTAAGCTCTCTTGTGGCCCCCTATGAAAATAAAACAACAAGTGGGAGAATGTTGGGTATGTGTTATATTCTTTCCACGACTAAGCACGTGCAGGGGGGTAAGAGGGGGGGCGATAGCCCCCCCTTTGCGCTGGGCGCAATGGGGGGGCGGTAGCTCCCCTTGTCGGGGTCCAGGGCAGCGCCTCGGCGAAACTTTTTGGTCCTTAATTTCCAGTGGGTAGTCCGCGCCCATGGTTTTGTGCATGGTTTTGCACATGGTTTTGGGGTACGATGGTTTTTGGCCCCTGGTATTTTGTAGATCCGGTCAAGGGAACTACAGTTATGTTATAATCCAGGGTTTATGGATTGGGGTTTATGTATGCTTCGACATGTATATATATGTGTTGTAACACTAAAAGGAATATAATGAAAAATCAAGTTGGTCGTCTCGATTTGGGATCCAGGGGAAATCTATGTGTTTATCTGTTTTATGTTTTATGTTCTCGCTATTGTTTATTTTCTGTTATAAGATTCATGTGTAGATAATTTATGTTCAGGGTTAAAACCTACATCTTTGCCACCTGCTAGCCTGCCTCTATTGCGAAATCCCTGCTTAAGAATGGCTCTGAATGAAATCGAATTGCTCCAGCCTTGCTCATGCAATCCTCATAGGCATCTCCAATGAATGTGTGGTGCAAACAATGCAACACTATAGTCACAACTGATAGTTACACTTACCCTTTCACCTATCTCTCCACTGGTCTCCACTGAAACTGCCATGCACTGTAGTTAACTGATGTATTGTTCAGTTGATTAATAAATTATTATTTAGTGAATTAATTAACTAATTAATTCACACCACTCTCACTAGTGTATCAATCAGTTAGACTAGATACAACTAGCTCAACTAAGTCTAACTGAGTTAAACTAAATACAACCCCACCAACTACTTCTCCAACTCCACCAAACTCTATCACATGAGTTCTAACTAAATTCCTCCATGCAATAGCTCCAGTAAACCCTTAGGAATAGCATAATTCATTTTGTCAGTTGTTTTTCCACATCTGTGCACTGAACTGAAGTGCTCCAAGAGAATAAGATATTGTTTAGAGTCTGATTATTATTAAGAGCTAATAATAATCGACATGCATCTATTTTAAGATCAGTGCTCTATAAATAGACTTTGCCCAATATTATAAAAATATAATTTCATCTAGTTTTCACATTTGACTAACCATCTACAAATAGAATCCTGCAACTTATAGAATATGCTCACCATGTCTAAAAATAGACATAAACCTAAAAATAGCATGTGTGGTCCCCACCTAGTTTAGGTGATTATTTTCCAACTAGGATCAAGGATGATGTTTTAGGATGCCTCCTTCACTGTTTCTTGTTGCAAACTTCAACAGCCATGACAGATAAAAGAAGGACTAACAAGGGTGGAGAATGCCTGAGATATGAACCTGCAGACATGAATTTGATTAATGAAGATCCAAAAATAGTATAACTTGTCAGAAGAACATGTTGACAATGTTTCCAAGACTATGGATAATACACAGTAGCTTATCAAATGGACCATTCCTGCAAGGGAAAAGGCCAAACATGTCAAGAGGATGAACACACATCTGAAAGCAACCAATAGAAGATTAAAAGACTAGGTTAAGGACCTCCAGGATCATCTTTAATTAATCCATGATGAATTGCAGAACAAAGATCTAAAAATAACAATGCTTGAAGAGCTAATAGCTCAACCCATCATAAATGAGGAAGAAATGCCTCAAGGTTCATAAGGTGAGTTGGTTTAAGGTTTGTAAGGCTAATTGGAATGTTAAAAGAAATTTTTTGGGACTTGTGAGTTTTATTTTTCAAATTACACAAAAATCTAGAAGTTTGAAATTTTTTAGCAGTTTCATAGCGTGCCTGGGCTTGAAGAACAACAAAATGCTACGAAACTGTCCTGTTTTCGTAGCGAATTTTTTTTAAGGTTTCTGAGGAACTAAAAAATAATTTTGGAGATATGAAAGAGGTTTTTCTTAATCACAGACCCAGCTACAAAAACCTCTCTCTATTTCTTCAAATTCATTAGGATATTTCAGAAATTGATAAATTAAATTCGCTATGAGACTGTTGTTACAGAAATATCCTGTACATGAATGTTTTCGTAGCAAAATTAAAGTTCGGTTTGTGGCCAAATGAAAATGTGTTTTAGAAATATTAAAGAGGTTTGTCCTCATCACAAACCCAGATACAAAAACCTATCTAATTTTCTACAAAGGCACAAGGGTTTGGAAATTATACACTCATCTTGGAGGCCTAATTTTTCCGAATTTTCACTAGCCAGAATGGTGAAAAAATTGTAAAATTCGACTTGGAGGAGGTCCAAGTCATCATTCACATGGCATAATGATACATAAACACTCCAGAACACTCACAAAGTTAGTTTTTTTAAGTTGATAATGGTTATTAAATGGATTTGTTGAGTTATTTAATGAAAGATGAGTCATTTTTGGATTGAAACTCTGCAAAACAGAAATATCCCTAGGAAGTCTCCCAGTGAGCTAATCCTATTTTAAATAGGTATCTGAGGTGGTATTTCAAGGCTATAAAGGTGGAAAATCATTTGTATGATTCCTAATTCTATAAAGGACTTAGTTTTATAGTTAGAAAGGTTTGGGAGATGTTAGGAAGGCACTACTCTTGTAATCATTGTCTATGAGTAATATACAGTTTCAGTAGCTTATTTCAGACCTGAGATTCATCTATGTGTTCTTATGTATGTTTCTTATATCAGCCTTTTAATTTCTCTCCAGTTTTCTAGTTGTATGATCACTTGGAATTCATGATTACATGCTCCAACTTCCATTTATACACCTAGTCTGTTGTTTTGTCATGCTTTATTAGTTTGCTTATTATAATCACTTGGAATTCATGGTGACATGCTCCAAATTCCTGTATGCATATAGCTTGTTGTTCTATCCTTCATGTGTGGTTTTATAAGAACACAATTTCCATAGCTTCCATGAGATATATTGTCTTGTGACTTGGTTTTCATATTGACTCCATAATCCCAATGGTAGTAAACCTTATACATATTTGACCTACACCAAAACACATTCAATCCAATTAAGATTTAGCCATCTACTTTCAAGTTGTTCAATGAATATCCTTTATCCTTTTGAGAGAGCCCTCTCAGGCTAGAAAGGCTAATTTCCAGTTACAAGTGGTTTGAAACAGTTACACTGCAGTTGTCTGTTCAATAGTCAATCAAGTATGATTTTTGGTGATAACATAAAGAACAAAGATTAAAAGCCTACCCTCCACCAAAATTTGGTATAGGTTTGCATATGCTTCACTTTTGGTGAAGCCTAGTCCAGTGAAATAGCTTTCTATCTGAGTGTGCCAAGGATGGGATGCTTGCTTCAGCCCATACAATTCTCTTTTGAGTCCACACACATGCGACTCACTGCTGAAGATCTCAAATCCTTCAAGCTGATCTATGTACACCTCTTCCTCAATGATCCCATTGAGAAACAAAGTCTTCACATCCATATGATGAATGTGTTAGCCTATATGTGCTAATATAGAAAGGATGGTTCTTATCGAATAATACCTTGTGACAGGTGCAAAGGTTTCTTCATAATCTATCCTCTCGATCTGTGAGAAGCCTCGAGCCACAAATTTGGCCTTGTATTTCTCAACACTCACATAAACAGATTGCTTTACCTTGTAGATCCATCTTGAACCTACCACTGATTTATCAACTAGCCTTGGAACAATTTCCCAAGAACTATTTTTGAAAATGGAGTCATAACCCTCCACCATTTCATCTACCCATGTGGGCTCGTGCACTTCTTCCTGAAAGGAAGATGGTTTAGTCATAATACATTTGCTCATGAGATCCATATATCCAATAAATATTTCAGGAGACTGTCTTTTTCTGTGTTGTGAAGTAGGGGCTCCTACATTTTGTGCAGCATCAAGTCTCAGCCTATCAGCTTCTGTGGTACACCTTCTGCCAGTTCTGATGGTTGGCTCTACGTGAGTCGACTCCTCCACTCCATGAACCTCCTTCTATGGCTAATCCACATCTAGAGACTCATATTTGGAAACCAATAGTTCCTCCTTTGCATGCAAGTCCAGCTCCCTCTCAAGAGATAACTGCATGGCTTTCCCCTCATTAAATTTTATATCTCGTCGCACCACAATCATTCAACTGTTTGGAAAATACACATGATAATTATGGGGTGTTTCTATGTACCCCACAAATATCCCAACTTCAGCAGTCGACTCCAGCTTCTTCCTGGCATCCTTGGTCACATGCACATAAACAGATGAGCCAAAAATCTTAAAGTGTGAAACATCCGATTTCTTACTAGTGAAAGCTTATTCAAGTGTACTCATGCCAAGTACTCTATGAGGACAATGGTTTTGCACGTAAACCACAGTGTTGCATGCTTCCACCCACAAATGCATTGGTAGGCCTTGATCATGCAACATCGCTTGTGCTGTACCCATGATGGTTCTGTTCTTCCTCTCTACGACACCATTTTGTTGTGGCTTATGAGGCACTATGATTTCTCTTCGAATTCCTTCTTTGCTGCAAAATTTTGTGAATTTTTTAGAGATGTATTATCCACCATTATCGCTCCTCAAAGCCTTCACTTGCTTCCTCGACTCTTTCTCCACCAATGACTTAAACCCACAAAACTTTGAGAATGTTTGATCCTTCTTCTGCATGAAGAAGATCCAACATTTACGATAAAATTCATCAACAAAAATAACATAGTACTTATGTTTTAATGTTGAAGCAACTGAGAATGGTCCACACACGTCTGTGTGAACTCTCTCAAGGATCCTCGAAGCATGGTTCTCCTTTTCATGAAAGGTGGACTTTGCAAACTTCCCCATTGTGAAACCCTTGTAATGATCTAACTGAGCAAGTGTTCCCATTGGAAGTCCAATAGATATTTGTTGCATGACTTTCAAGGCTCCATGATGAAGATGGCCCAATCGCCTGTGCCATAATTCACCCTCATCCTGGCTCACCACTTTTGTTGCCTTGTCCATCATGGTAGCGCAACCATCTAACTCCAGCTTGTAGAAATTCTTAACTTGAATCCCTATCCTCTTGGCTTGACCCATTTTTTTATGTAGCAGGAAAGTGTTTCCATTGCTGAAAACAATGTCATAGCCTCTGTCCTCCAACATTGCGATTGAGACCAAATTTTTCTTCAGACTTGGAACATGTAATATTTCAATTGAAATGGTTTATCTGACTCCCTATGAAAGTTAATGGTACCAATTCTAGTCGCACTGTATCGTCCATCATCACCCATCTCTATGTGCATTTGGAGATCTTTCTCCTCCAAGTCACTGAAAAGATCCTTATCTCCCGTCATGTGAAAGGAAGTGCCACTATCCAAATACCACACTGATACCAATGCACTTGACACCATCCATGCAATCAAGGAGAAGTCAAGTTAAAATAATGAGGCAAGTGCCTCACCAGATGTAGCTCCAACAATCTTCTTTTTCTTCTTATTTTGCGGATAGTTAGTAGCAAGATGCCCATGTTCGTGACAGTGAAAACACTTCACCTTGGACATATCCAGCTTCTTGCCTTTAGACTCAGATTTAGAATGGAATTTCTTCCCCTTCTCCTTATTCACCTTAGCATCCAAAGAATAACCCTCTTCATCATCATACGCTGATGAAGAGCCATCTCTGGTGTTCCATTTGAACTCCTCCTGCACCAGATCCGACAATAGTCGTTCCCAATCCGGCAGTTCTTCCCGTCCATTGACAGAGTATTCATAATTGTGCCAACTCTTAGAAAGTCGCAAGAGAGCCAAGCTCACCAAATAATCATCAGAAACGGTTATTTCCACACTCCCTAGTTCATCCTGACATTGGAAACTTCATGAGATACTTTGGAATGTTGTCGCCCTTTTCCATCTTCATCTTCTTGAGTTTATCTTTAAGCGCAGATTTCCTATGGTCACTGTTGCTTTGGAAAATATCTATCAAAGCCTTCCACATACATATGGTGTAGATTTCCCATGAAGGCTTGAGGCAATGTGGTCTTGTACTCCCTCCAATAGAATCCTCTTCGCCTTTGCCACTTTCTTTTTCCATGCATCAATATTGGCAACATCTGATGAAGCAAGCTTAGGAACATCAATGTCAATGAATTCCTTCAAGCAATTATCTTCAAGCATCACCTCCAACCTGTCCTTCCAAGATGTTGTGAAACCAACTCCAAAAATAGAAGAAAAGAGATATCAACGCCTTATAAATAAGCCACTTCGAGGGGGCAACCTCCAATACATTACATGAATGAACAATTCTTGGATGATACAAATTAAAAAACCTCCTTTCTATATATAGAATTCTATGGGGCCACAATGTAATCATAGCTGACCTAATAATAATAATTTAAGGGCACAATAATAACAATATGGGGGTTACAGGGGTACAATAATAACAATAAGGGGGTTACAGTAACAACAATAAGGGACTATACTAGTAATATAAGGACCTAACATTCCCCTCTCCTTCAAAAAAGTGTTGTCCTCAATGCTTGGGTAGCTGTGGGTGCTTCTGTATAAAATTATCATCCTCCCATATAGAATATTTAGTGGGTAAGTTCTTCCACTTGATGAGATACTCTGAAATTGATCAATTTCGTAGTTGTCGAGTTCTTATTTCCGTGACTGCTTCAGGTTCAAAAATGATTTCTCCTTCCTCATCAAGTTTTGTAAATATTGTTTGAGCTGGAAGATTTTCACCTATAACCTTCTTTAACAATGAAACATGGAAAAATGGATGCATTCATGAAGAAGCAGGGAGCTCCAATTCATATGCCATAGTACCAATATTTTGCAACACCTTGTAAGGACCATAGTACTTTGGTGATAATTTATTATCCTTCTTAGCTTGCTTGAGGTACATCTGTTTATATGGTTGTAGCCATAAAAATACGCAGTCTCCTACATCAAAACTTATCTCACTGCAATGTTGATCTGCCTGTTGTTTCATTCGATTTTGTGCCAAATTTAGGTTATCCTTTAAGAGTTAGATAAATTCTTGTTGATGCTCGATGTGATCTTCCACTACTTTAACCTTCGAATTTTCTCTTAAATATGATGTGATGGATGGTGGATGATATCCATAAAGTGCCATAAATGGGGTCATTTTTGCTGCAGTATGGAAGGAAGTGTTATACCACCATTCAGCAAGAGGTAACCACTTGACCCATTGTGTTTGTTTATCAGATACAAAACAAAGAATATATCCTTCCAAACATTTATTTACTATCTCAGTTTGACCATCAGATTGAGGATGATAAGATGAGCTATGAGCTAATTGAGTACCCAAACAAGAAAATAACTCCGTCCAAAAATTTCCTGTAAAAATGGGATCTTTGTCGCTCACAATAACCCTTGGGCTTCCATGTAGCTTTTGAATTCTGTCCATAAATGTAGTAGCAATTGTACTTGCTTTAAATGGATGAGATAATGCACAAAAGTGTGCATACTTGGTAAGTCTATCAACTACCACCATGATGACACTCTTTCCTTCAGACGTAGGTAAACCTGTGATAAAATCCATTGAAATCTCCTTCCAACGTTGACTTGGAATGGATAAAGGTTGTAGAAGATCCAGGGTCTTAATTGTCTCAACTTTATTCTGCTGGCAAACCAAACATTCCACCACAAACCTTTGAATATCAAATTTAAGGCCATCCCAAAAAAAATCTTTCTTCACCCTGTGATAAGTTTTTAAAAATCCTGAGTGTCCTCCTAAAGGAGAAGTGTGCAATTCCAAAAGAATATTTTGTTTTAGTTGGGAATTCTTACAAATACATAAGCGATATTTGTACCATAAGGAATCATTTTTCCAATGAAATGTATCAGATGTAATAGGATCTTGCTGCAAATTTTGAATTAGTGTCCACACTATTTCATCCTTCTTCCATTCATCTCTTGCTTCGGTTATCCAATCTGGTTGGATAATAGAAATGGCACCAATCAATGCTTCCACCTCTTCATTATTTATTGAGATTGCATTTGCAACAACATTTAGCTTCCCTTTTTTGTCGATTATTTCAAAGTCATAACCGAACATATTTTTGACTCATTTTTGCTGCTCTTCTGAAGATATTCTTTGTTCCAAAAAGTGTTTAAGACTATCATGGTCAGTTTTTACCTTGAAGTGTCTTCCCATTAGGTAAGTTCACCATTTCTTTAGTGCATGCAGTATTGCTAACATTTACTTCTCATAAATAGGTTTCTATAAATACTTTCCTTTGATTGGACAACTTTCAAAAGAAATGGGTCTTCCTTCTTGCATTAAAACAACACCAATTCCATTTCCTGAGGCATCACATTCCACAATAAAGGTTTTTGTGAAGTCTGGCGTAGCTAAGACTGGTGCTAGGCACATTTCCTCTTTAAGATTTTCAAATGCCTTAGTTGCTTCAGGAGTCCATGAAAACACATCTTTCTTCAATAATGTTGTTAGAGGTGCTACTATTCTCCCATAATTCTTAACAAACTTGTGATAATACCCTGTTAACCTGAGAAATCCTTGCAACTGCTTTATGGTTGTGGGGACTTTCCATTCCTTAATGGCTTTAATTTTTTTAGGGTCTACCTTAACACCCTCGTGAGATACAATATGACCCAGATATTCTGTTAGTCATCTATAATTTTGACTTTCTCCAAAGATGACTAAATATAACAAACCCAAATTTCTAGAATAGAATTGCAAGAACATTATGAATTCTATAAATATCACTGCCTTCATCATTTCAAATCCATCATTCCACTAAAATCTTCATCTATGTCTCCAAAAAAGGTTAGCATGTTGTTCCTTAGCAATTGTTGTTCCTTAGTAGCTGTTGTTTTTCCTTATCCACGATCCTCAAGAAACACTATTGAATAAAAAGAGACTGTATGTAGGCCATTTTTCCATCATTTTCTAAACCCATTTCATTAATTTCCTTCATTTTCCTTTAAAAACCTCACTCTTTCCTTCACTAAAACTCCTCATTTCTTCCCTAAGAAACCCCTTAAACCATTAAAATCACTCTGTTTTGGTTTAAAGCACCCCTATTAACCTATCGGAATTTCTAATTTGGCCCAAAAACCCCAATTTTGGCCGAAAAACATGTCTTTTCAGAAATAAGGGTTTAAGCCCCCAAGGGCTTAAAACCTTTGGCCCCTTTCCTCCATATGTCTGAACACCCGAACCAAGCACTTAAACTTTCCCCCCACCTTGTTTGGCCTTTTTCCACCTTTATAAAAAAAATTACGCCCCTTTGGGCTTTAATCCCCGTCCCCTTTCTCCATATAACTTCATTCACAAGACTGTGCCCTCTCCGTGCTAGCCCTTGGCCCCTTTTTTCTACTGGCTCCCAGTCTTCCCTTACTCCTCCACCGGACCACTGCCAGCACCTTTCCTTAAGCCCCTCCCCTTTTTCTTTCTCCCCACCTTACTACCCCACGGAGCGATCTCCACCATCCATCTTGACCATCCAACGACCACCATCCTTCCCCTTCATCATCCAACCCCCCACCCATTGATAAATCTACACCGTAGATCTTATAGATCCAACAGTTGTCGCTAACCCGACGATCCAATCACCTCTTCACTCCATGAAAAATTGACAAATGTCAGTCAGGCCCTACCTTCCACCCACAGAGCTACCATCCAACCATGGTTTGACACTTGTTTCCCACAAAGACCTCACCCAAGCAACTTTTTCCATCGCGCTTGGTCTGCATCGTCGGATCTCATCCCCTTCATCCGATGGTTGTTGGTGCATATCACGCAATTTTCGTGTCCGGAGTTTAACACTCCAAAGTCACGCGATACCAGTAGTTTTCTAAAAAGACAGGTGTCGCGTAGTGTGTGGAATCGCGTTCAATCGTGTTTAAACCACTTACCATCTATATATCGTGCAAAAACCGCTGATGGTTTTCATAAAACCGTCGAGCCATTTTTCGCGCCTATATCCAAATTCAAACAAGTTTTCGAAATTTTTTTGCCTCTCCGCCATAGAAATTTCTCCTCCGCCTACATATCCACTTTCGCCCAGCTTCTCTACCCCCATGTAGCCTCTGAAAGCAGTAGAACCTCCACTACAAGGTTTATTAACGTTTTTATTTTTTTTGCAGGGTTCAATGAAATTTTTTAAGGCCAAAAGGCCTTCTCAAGGTTTAATTAAGGAATGGAACATAGGATCACTACCTCTAAAGCCCAAGTAACTACATAATCACCAAAAATGAGCATTCAAGGGTTATTTTTGTGGTTTGAAAGGTGCTGTTTATGCAAATGAAACCCTCGGCATGCCAAAGACACCTGCACATAACAAAAGCAAGGAAATAACCGTGAAGATGAAGTTAAAATGCTGAAGAATCAGAGGTTAAAGGCTCAAAGCACAATCAAAGCCTCAAAACAGAGTTTTAAAGCCTAAGCATGGTTTTAAAAGTTAGAAGACAGAAGGCTTAAAGGGTCCTTAAAACGCATAAAGGATGATGATAAAGGCTTCAGGCAAAATTAAAACCTAAGCAGGATTATGAAGTTAAAGAACAAATAAACAAAGGGTTCAAAGAAATTAGATAAAGTGTTAAAATATAGTGAAAGGCAGTTTTAATGATAAAATAAAGGAAAGATAGGCGTAAAGACAACCTTGAATGCATCAAAAGAGTAGTTATTCACTTAAAAAATCAAAATTGAAACCTTTCACTTACTTTATACCTCAAAGGGAAAATTGGCAGTTATTTCACAAAAAGATATTTTATAAACTGTCAGACAGTTATTGTAAAAGAAAGAAAGGAGCCCCAAAGTCAATTTTTTCAGTTTTTTCATCCTCAAGAAGTAAAGATAGATTTAATACACATATAAGTAGTTGAGAAACATTCCTACCTTATGCCTTGCATGGTTTTAAAGGATAGGAGTGCATTTATTGTGTCATTAATGACATTCTGAACCCTAGATGTTTCCACCTCCTCATTTGCAGCATAAATACTGCATTCGAACTCATTGTAAAGGGGGAATTTGATAATTCTTTGAAGTAATATATAGTTCTGCTGAGATTGAAAATAAGTTGATGTATTGGAACTTGTGGATGTTTTAACCTATTTGTGGATGAAGAAAACTCTGCCATTAGATCCCTGAGCTTGGTTGTTGGTGAAGTACTCTAAACTGTCAATGTTTTTTTTTCCTGTTTTCCATTTTGTTTTCATCACTGCTTGCTTACAGTAGAGTAAAAGGTTTAGGCTAAGAAATGTCTCCCAGAAGCACCTTAGACCTGTTTACTCTTCACTGTCTTCATGTTTTCATCTGTTGAATGTTTGATTGAGTAGTTTAACTGCTTTTCAACCTTTGATCTTGTCTATTTCAGAAGTAATTCAATACAATTGGCCTCAAGATGATTTATGGTTTTCCCTTTTTCTTGTTGTCACTTTAAAAATTGTTTATGAAGTCTCCTTTCAAAGTACCATTGTCCAAAGCTTTCCAAAGAGGTATGTTTTGATCATACCCTTTGTACTTGCTCAAATAATTTTTTGAAAGTCTTTATAATTGCAGTCCTAGATGTTTAGGAGTTCCCTCTTCTATGAATGATATTTTTTTATCTTGAATGTTTTCTTATCCTTGAAAGTGAAATCTTTGATGAAATAGAGCATTCCTCAACTCTTAGATTTCATTTTTTTAAAATTTGTCTTGAGATTGTTATTTGCTGAAGTGTAATTTCTAGAATTCATGGTTAGCCCTGTCTATAAATTAATTCTTCATGTTCTAATAATGTTTTAAGTCCCTCTATTGAGAAGTACATATAATTAAGGATTCTTAATTTCCCTTAGTTCTAATTTTCATTCTAAAAACCTTAATGTTCATTTCATTTCACCTGAAAGACTTTGTTTATCTAATAGCCAAGTTAGATTTTCCCTTTGACACCCTTGATTCATTTACAAACTAGTTGTCATTTCCACTTGACTCCATTGCCCAATGACTTAGAGATTTCCTTTTCATATTTATGCTGCCTAGATCATCATGTCCCATCAAACAATAAAAAAAACTTAAGCTTAATAACTAGCCTAAAATCAACCTTTTACAAGCAATCAAGCTATATCCATAAAAAACATATTGAGAGATCCCTCTTTGAGACTAGGAGGGCTAGATCCTAGAGCTCTAAAGACTGGTTTTTGTGTTTCCTTGTCATTTAGTATGCCAATCTGCTAAATCACAGGATCCCAACATATTCCACCTATTGTACTCTAAAGAAACATTTGGATGTTTTTGCATATAGTTGTTTCTCATGCAATTTTTTTGAGCACCCTGTCAACATGTTGAACATGATCCTTCCAAGACCTGCTATAGCTTAGTATATCATCAAAAAATACTAGCACAAATTTTCTAAGGAAGGGTTTGAAAATGGAATTCATCAACCCTTGAAATGTAGATGGTGCATTGGTAAGGCCAAAAGGCATGACCAAAAATTCATAATGACCCTCATGAGTTTGAAATGTTGTTTTTGGAATATCTTCAGTCTTCATTCTAATTTGATGATATCCTGAACGAAGATCCAACTTAGTAAAATAAATTGCTCCATGTAATTCATCCAATAATTCATCAATCACGGGAATGGGAAATTTATCTTTAATGGTGAGCTTATTGAGCTCCCTATAATCTGGACACATTCGCCATGATCCATCCTTCTTGTGTACCAATACTACAGGAGGAGAGAAATAACTTTGACTAGGTTGAATTATACCCGCCTCTAACATTTCTGCAATCATACGTTCAATTTCGCTCTTTTGGAAGTAAGGATATCTATAAGGCCTGATGTTTGGAGGAACACTTCCTGGAATCAAATGAATAGCATGATCATGATCACGAATAGGTGGGAGTCCTTTGTGAGTTTCAAACACCTTGGAATGATTGTCCAAGACTTGTTGGAGATCTGCAGAAATAGATGATTTTGGTGTTGGAACTTCTAGTGAGCATAATTGTGCAATTACGCCTCGTTGTTCTTTCTTTAGAAGCTTTGTCATGACATTAGAGCTTATTATCTTTCCCGGCTTCCCTGCAATACCCCGTAATTCGACTTCCTTTCCTTCTGAAAAAAATTTCAAGAAAAGTTCCTGAAAATTAAAAGCTACCGTCCCCAAAGATTGTAACCATTGTACTCCTAGTACAACATCAGCACCTCCCATAGGAATAGAAAGCATTGGACTAGTCAAAACATATTCCCCCATGGTTAGCTTGATATTATGGCATTTTCCAGAGCAATTTATAGTTCCTCCATTTGCAACCATCACTTGACATTCTGGTGCTGGGTATAGGAAACAATTCAATTCCTTGGCTACCTTACAATGAAAAAAATTATGGGTACTACCTAAATCAATCAACACTATTACCTTTTTCTTCTTGATATGTCCTTCTATCTTAAGAGTTTGAGGAGTGGTAATTCCTTCCAATGCATTACACGATATGGTCGGACTCATTTCTTCCTCTTCTAGGGCTGGTTCCTGGTGTATATCCTCTTGTTTTGAAGATTCTTGTTCATTTTATTCTTCCTCTTCACAATCTATGTAAAATAATTTCTTCTCAACATAATTATGAACTTTAGTGTATTTATTATCACAACTGTAGCAAAGCCCTTTTGCTCTTTTTTCTTCCAATTTTTGTGGTGTCAACCTTGTAGGTTGTGGAAATCTAGGAGTAGCAACACTTCCATCTTTATAGAATTGAGTGGTAGGCTTCCTTGTTACCATAATTTTACATTCAATTTTTGTTTCCAACCTTAATGCCTTCTCCAACGAATCAGGTTCCAAAACGTGAACTTCATGTTGGATGTTATCCTTTAAAGTACCTATGAAGAGATCAATCATGTGTTCCTCTGGAATACTAGTTACCCTTATATTCAATTTTTGGAAGTCCTCAATGTGCTCCCCCACTGAACAATTTTGTTTGAGATTTATCAATTGGCTAAACAAAGTGTTTCTCTTTGTATCCTCATAATGTGCTATCATTTCCTCCATAAAAATTTACCGAGTGAAATTTTTTTTACGGGAGCAAAGCCATCGATACCATACAAATGTATTGTTGAAACGTACAATTACCCTTTCCTTTACACATTTCTCATCTCATTTCACCTCTCTTTCATCAATTCATAACCCCTAATCAATGAAGAATGTTTAGGTTTATCTCAAGGATACATACAATTGATTGACATATTGTATTTTTATGATTTTTTCTATTTTAATAATTTTTTTGATCCAGGTGGATATTGGTGGCCACCCGTCTATTCCACTTGGGGCCCCACCATTGTCTCTTTCAGTTTTTCAGTTTCGACACAACTTACTATTTTTAGCAGTTTTTCGGGTCCTAAACTTCCAGAACCGTTTTGAGGCCCTAAACGATGTTTTTTGGGCATCGCACCTACTCCGGAATAATATTTATTGCGAAATTTTTAGTCCTCGGATAGATATTTCTAATGATGTATCATGTGCGTCAAACAGAGATAGTATGCCAAAGTTACGTCCCTGGGAAGTTGAAACACCAATTTATCCAAACGGGGCCCATAGTTTTGGCGCTTCATCTCCTAGGGTTAGGTTTTTGGATGTTTAGAGTTCTCCATTGTTTCTCAATAATAAATAGGCCCTCGAGCCTCATTGTAACTTAGTTCAGAGGCCTATAGCCACCACATCTCTCCTCAAAGATAGCTACTCGCACCCTAGCTAGTTTTATTTCCATTCTGTCTATAAGCAAAGTTCAGTTCTTTGATATTAATGAAATGAAGTGTTATTTCCACTGCATCTCTGTATTTATGGTTATGTGTTTATTTTTTTGTGTTCCTGCGTAAATCTGGATCAATGGTTTCTTCCTCCCCCCTTAGGAAGCAATGGTCCCCATAGTGTTGAGTTCCTCCATGAGATGAGGAAACTTCTGCTGAACTTGGTCCCTGGTGAACCACTTGCCTTGGTGCAGGAGTTGGCCAGCTTTGACAACCCGATACAGTTGGATATTCTATTGGCGAGTGCTCTTTATTTTCATGTCCATGATACAATCTGTGGTGGCTTGTTCCATGCAGTCTGGGTTTAACTCTGTTGATGTGAGTTTTTCTGCAATGTCTGAGGTGTCCAATAGAGGTGGGAAGTAAGGACAAAGGCAATCCACATTGAAGACTGGGTGAAGACCAAGGAATGGTGGAATACTGAGCTCGAAGGCATTGTTCCCTACAGCCTTGGTGATGGTGTACGGCCCGTATCAGAGTGGGCAAAGCTTGCGGTGGGTCCCAGTGAGGTGCTCCTTCTGCAAATGTAGCCATACTTTGTCGCCCACCTGGAAGTTGTGTGGCACTCGGTGTTGATCATGGCGTTGCTTGTACTTGGCATTGGCTCGGTCCAATATATCATGAACCTGTTGGCGGATGTGTTGAATGCACTCGATGAAGCTACTTGCTTTGTCAACTTCAGACTGGACATGAGCTGAATCGGCCTGAGCAGCTACAAATGGTATGGCTATGTCAATAGGACATAGTGGCTAGAATCCCAAGCCCACCTGAAAGGGGCTATGGCCGATTGAACTGTGGAGAGACCGATTATAACTATGTTGTACATATGGGAGGCTCTCGTCCCATGTGCGTGGATGCTTTTAATTGTACATGCGCAGAATGTGTATAATCATTTTGTTGACGACCTCTGTCTGGCCATCTGTTTGGGGATGGAAAGCTATGGACTTGGTGAGCTTGGTATCCAACGTGACCCGGAGAGCTCCTTTAGTAAGGGCACTATGGTCGATACTGATAGTACATGGGATCCCAAAGTGCACCCACACTCGTTCAAAGAAGAGTTTAACAGTGGCTTCTGCTGTGATATTCTTCTTGCAGGCTTCCATGATGGCCATCTTCGAGAATCTGTCGTATGCAACTCTGATCATTTTCCTTGTAGAAGACGGGCCCGACATGTAATCCATGGAGATGGATTCCCAAGGAATTAAATTTAGGGTGGGCTGCTTAACCTTAAGATGTGGTACTTCTTCTTTGGTAGTCGAGTTTAGTATGCATACAGTACGAGATCTGATGTGCTTCTTGACATCTCCTTTCAGTTTATTGATAAATGTAATATGAGGTTATCTAGTTCTACACCTAGGCCTTGAAATTCCAATGAAACCTCATTAATGATGTGCTATGTATCATTTTAGCAACTCTCTTGAAGACAAAGTGTCAGTGACATAAAGGTATCCCAGGGGTGAAAATTTGGAACTTGCGTACCCCCCAAGAGTGCCTTGTAAGTGTGGCCGAATTCTGGGTCACTCTCATAGAGAAGCGGCCAATCAAAAGTCTCATGCCCACAAGAGTTGAGCACGGTGGTGAGCGCCACGATCGGTGGTCGGCTGAGGCAGTCTGCAACATTATTGGTGCTACCCTTTTTGTACTTGATGTTCAAATCATTAGGGGAATTTTGAGGTCTAAAATGGGCCTCATAAGAAAAATGTACAACAAAAATAAACTTTATAACAACCAATAGGATTCAAGATGATGATGTCATCCATAATGAATGATTCACCATTTTTGGAGTAAAAAAGTAAAAATATTAAAAAATAATAAAATAATAAAACTACTTTTTCAACTCGTATTTTAAACTTATCTCCCAAAATTTTTACTCAAATTTCGAGCGGGAGTACTCATTGGATGTGGAATTTAATTCCTCATCGAAGGAGTACCCATGTTGCATACTTTCGATGAACTCTTCTACACGAAAATGAGAAATACATAAAAAACGTGATTGTAATCACGTTTTTAATCTCTTTACTCGTTTTTTAAGATGATAGAAGAGTTCATCAATGTATGTACTCATGGATAATTTAAAATTCCGCCGACAAGTACTCACTTCAATTAAAAAATTTTTGGAATAAGTTGAAAATACGAGTTGAAAAGTAGTTTTTTCTTTTTTCCCTCTACAATTTGATGATGTAATCAAATCTTATTTTATTATTTCCACTATTATTTTATAATTTCCTTAGGAGGCCCATTTAGACCTCAAAAAATTCCCTGTCAAGCCTTGCAGGATATATGGACACTTGATGGTGATCATTCTTTTCTTTCCATCTTGTCTGTATATTGCGGGGCTTGATGGGCACGTATGGATGATTGTTTCCTTCCCCAAAATGTAATGCTTCCATTTTCGACAAGCTTGCATAATGGAATACATTTCTTTGTAATGAATGGGATACTTGCGAACTATATCAGAAAATGTGTCACTGTGATATGCCACTAGATGTCCCTGTTGAGTAAGAACTGCCCGAATAGCATAGTCAGAGGCATCTATCTTGATCTCAAATGGTTATTTCAAGTTTGGTAATGTGAGAACTGGGGCAGAACAAAGGTGATTTTTCAATTTTGTCAACACCTTCTGTTGAGATTCCGACCAAAATAATTTTTCTCTCCCTCCTCCCTTGGTGACTTGACTCAAGGCCGTGGTGGCGAATCTAGCACAAACCTCAAATTAGCAAGTCCCAGTGATGAGAGCTCTGTTCTGATAGTCATGGTACAGCGATCAGAATAGTTAGTTCTGCATTTGGATTACACTTTTACTGTCAATAATGTATCAGATCGTGAACTACATTCATGCAAGTACACTTAAAATTTGGCAGCAATGTATTCTTACTTGAGTGTTTGGAGGACTTATCGGATGTGGTGAAGGTGCTCTTCCCAAGTCTGGCTGAAGATCAGAATATCATCCAAGTACACCACTACAAATGAGTTGGTGAATGGCCGCAAGATGTCATTCATCATCCTCATGAAGGTGGCGGGAGCATTCGTCAACCCGAAAGGCATGACCAGCCATTCGAAAAGGCCTTCCTTGGCTTTGAAGGCAGTCTTCCACACATCGGAGGGTTCAATTGGTACCTGGTGATACCCAGACTTCAGGTCGATCTTGCTGAAATATTTTGCACCTTTGATTTGGTCCAGAAGGTCATCAATCTGTGGGATTGGGTACCTATTCCGGACAGTGATCTTGTTCAGCGCCCGATAGTCAATACAGAGTCTCCACGTCCCATCCTTCTTTTGTACCAACACATTCAGACTCCCATGGTGTGTTTCCATGAATGATGCTTGTGACCCTTTCTCTGCAGTAGTATCTGGTCTCTGCTTTCTGTATAATAATCGTTACCAGGGATAGAACATTTACACCTCGTTAAAATTGATGTGGCTTTTTCAGGTGGAGTCAAATGGGTTCTTGACTGACGATTGAAGGAACCCCAGTAAGGTGAAGTGAAAATGTCCGTACTCCTCCAGCTTATCCATTTGTTGTTGTCGTGCAGAGGGGCCCTGTCTGGAGGTCATGGCCACGGTCTTCTTCTTGCCCTGGGGGTGGATCATCAGGAAAAAGAATTTCATGGTTTGGGAAATGAGCTTACAGCATTGTTTTGCAGTAACCAAAGAGATAGCCGTAGGAGGTGGTACCTCTGGTATCCTGTACTTTCTTCCAAAGTAACAATGTACCCGGCCACGTGAGACTCATACACAACATGTAGCTACAAATATGGTTATTACAACCTTTGTAGTATATTCCAGAATGCGTCACACCATCCTAGGCATATATGAAAGTCTTAAATCTTTCTTAGGAAGGCGACAACTGGTGGCGTGGAATCTCGTCCTTGGTAAGCACGTGGTGTATGGATGTGGGTGAGGCTGTGGTCAACCGTGAACCACTTCCACGGCGTACGCAGAAATAGGGTTCTTTACGCTTGTACAAACCAAACAATGCCAGGAGGCCTTCCTGCTCTGAGTGGAAGCGGCGTTCTCATATAGGATCTCTTCCAGTTCCTCATCCTGAATCTTTATGAGTAGCCGTGATGGCATTGACTCCCGTCGGAGAATTTGTTTCCCTTTGTCATTCCCCTTGTAGTTCGATTCGGAAATGAACCATCCCAGGCTAGCATCTTGCTTGTATTTCTTGGCACGGCCTCACTTGTGTTGTGAGTGGAGCTCTTATGGAACTCACACCACTTTCCCGTGTCATTCTTTGGCTTTACGGTGTTTTTCTTTTCTTGTGGCTTCGACAAGTTGTCTTGAGTCACCATGCCTTGGCTCTGTCCTTTGTTCTACGGTTTTGGAGCACCTTTCCCTTGCTTTTGATTCGCGGATCCAAAGTCTCGCTTCTTTTGTTTGAATCTCTGCTCAATCTTGGCAGCATACCGGTATGCCGTACCAAGCGAGGAGATGTTGAGGAACTCCATTTCCTCTTGAATGTATCTGTGCACACAACTGCGATACTTTAGCACCAGATGTTTCTCTGAATCTTTGATACCCAACTTGGTGCGCAGGGTATGGAACAGATTCATCAGCTCATGCACATCTTGATCCCTTTGTTGCTGCAGCGTGGTCCATTGTATGTACTTGTCCTCATAGCTCCCCACGACATAGTACTGTTCCTTGACGGCGTCTCAGAAAGAATTCCAAGTGGGTACGGTCGAG
This sequence comes from Pinus albicaulis, assembly GCA_034641835.2. NCBI lineage: Eukaryota > Viridiplantae > Streptophyta > Pinopsida > Pinales > Pinaceae > Pinus > Pinus albicaulis. Next base: position 1,421,739,989 of record CM076579.1, on the reverse strand, counting down.
AACAGAGAGGGTTCTGTCTCGTCCTTTTTCTCACAGTGGGTTTCCCACCAGTCCTTGACATGGGGGGCAGCTTTGAGGAGTGCAAAAATAATCTTCTCCCTGTCAGAAAAGTCATGAACCGAGAAATATCCTTCTAATAGATTCAACCATATATCTACGGCATAAGCATCTATTTGACCCTCAAATATGGGAATGTCAAAATTTACTTGTACCTTAAAATGAGTCGCACCTCGAGAGTGACTTCTGGATGCAGATGCGCCGCCAGTGGGCAGCCATTGAAGGATCTGGGCAAAGTTATCCATCATCGCGTTCCTTTGTTTTTCGAGGGCCTCATTGAGCAATATTTTCATAGGATCTCCTGCTCCCTCATCTTTCTTTTCGTCCCCCATGGGCGTTCGTCGGGGTTTGCGAGGCTGATCTTGCAAAGGTTCGACTAGATCGAGCCCTAACTCCTTATACCCCGACCTCGTTGGGGACATGTAAAGAAGGATCGAGAAAAAGCAAACCGCTCTAAAACCACTGATCCAGATTTATGCAGGAATGCAAAAAAATAAACACATAACCATAAATACAGAGATGCAATGGAAATAACACTTCATTTCATTAATATCAAAGAACTGAAATTTTCTTACAGACAGAATGAAAATAAAACTAGCTAGGGCACTGGTAGTTATCTCTGAGGAGAGATGTGGTGGCTAAAGGCCTCTGAACTGAGTTACAATGAGGCACAAGGGTCTATTTATTATTGAGAAATAATGGAGAACCCTAAACATCCAAAACCTAACCCTAGGAGATGAAGCGCCAAAACTATGGACCCCGTTTGGGTAAATTGGTGTTTCAACTTCCCAGGGATGTAACTTTGGAATACTATCTCCGTTTGACGCACATGATACATCATTAGAAAGATCTATCCGAGGACTATAATTTGCGATATTTGCTACAATTGCGATGCGCAAAAAACGTCGTTTAGGGCCTCAAAACGGCTCCGGAAGTTCAGGACCCGAAAAAATGCTAAAAATAGTAAGTTGTGCCAAAACTGAAAAAATAAAAGAGACAATGGTGGGGCCCCAAGTGGAATAGGTGGGTCGCCACCAATATCCACCTGGATCATTTTTGTAGATTGGATACATAATGTAGCCTATTCCATAGCTGACCAGACGTTTCGTAGCTACTCTTGTGGTTGAATATATTATAGTTATCCGTTGAAGGAATGGTCCACATGGGTAGTCTCAGAATCCCTCCTACATGGATTTCTTCCTATCCACAAGGACCAGATCAACAAATAAAGAGGCCTAATATGATGGTCAAAGCTCAAAGTCAAGAGACCGTTTCACACAGTAATTAGGACTCTTGATTTTCTCCATAGCAAATCATGAGTCCTAAGAGTCCCAGTTTGATTATAATTTGAAGATACACCTATAGCTATCTTATTCATAGTTAGTTATGCAAATTCCTTATAAATAAAGGTTCTATAGAACCGAGAACAAGCTAAGTTTTTGTAGCACAAGTTCAGAATTATAGTGAGATACTATGTTTTCTAAAACTCTATTTCAATAAAGAAGATCAGTTCCCAGATGTTGTTTTGACTACATTTTTAAGGAGCTAAGGAGTTGACCAACTTGATAGTAGAGGGCCCCTGCTACGAAAGAAGGTTTTTAATGTTTTCTAGTTAGATTTGCTTTAATTCTGTTCATGCTTAATTTCCAGTTTTCCATAGATTAAATACAACTATGTAGATTTTCCTTCTGAAACATTCTCAAGGAGATAGGTAACTCTGTCTTCAGGATTGGGATAAAAGTTGAAGTGTTGAGAAGCATGGTTTTTTAGTTTCCTACTTTCATAGTTCTAAATTGTTGTGTTTAACTAAGCATTTATAAAGTCCATTTTTCCTATTTTACAAAATCTTATATTGAATGGTTAAATGTCTTACAAATGTAGTGGTTGAATAGGTTTCATTTCCTGTCATTTTCTTGCTAAGAATTAAGGGTGTAATTGATTTATCCGAAAGCCATACCAAGGGGTCACAAGCTTCAGAATTGGATGAGACTTGATAATTTATTTATTCACTTAATTAGTTGTAGATAGAAGATCCTCATTTCATTGCAACAAAATAATATTTTTAAAGGTTATCCTGACAGAGCCTAATTTGAATATACTTTGCAAGGATGATTATATGATTAGATTCAATGCAGTGTTTGAGTTATTGTAATTCTTTAGTTTAGACAGATGCAATGATTGCTTAGATACATTACCACAAGGGGGTCACTCTCCACATATTGGGTAGATGGAGTAATTAAAGCATCTTAGATAAATTTCAATTGCATTTTATGTGTTAGGTCCCTATATTACTAGTATAGTCCCTTATTGTTGTTAGTGTAACCCCCTTCTTGTTATTTTTGTACCCTTCTAACCCCCATATTGTTATTATTGTGTCCTTAAATTATTATTGTTAGGTTGGCTAGGATTACATTGTAGCCCTATGGACTCCTATATATAGAAAGGAGGTTTTGTAATTTGGATCATCCAAGAATTGTTCATTCATGTAATGTATTGGAGGTTGCCCCCTAGAAGTGGCTTATTTCTAAGGCATTGATATCTCTTTTCTTCTATTTTTGGAGCTGTTTTCACAACATTTGGAATCAGAGCTTTGGATTCTAGGGTTTCGCTACCCCAAACAGGTGATCGTGGAATTTTTTCTATAACTTTTTTCCTACGAAGTTTCAGAAGCTAAAATTTTGAGAGTGTGAAGACGAAATCCTGAGGAACATCATCGAAACATTTCAGAGCTTGGTTCACAATATTTTCGAAGATATGATATTTGGAAGTTAGGGAATTTTTCAGGCTCCTGAATTTAACCTAAATAGGTCATTGCAGAATGTGTGCTATACATTTTTTTCTACGAAGTTTCAGAAGCTAAAATTTTTAGAGAGCGAAGCCAAAATCCTAAGGAACGTCGTCGTAAAATTTCATAGCTTGGTTCGCAATATTTTTGGAGATATGATCTATGGAAGTTAGGTCTTTTTCAGGCTCCCGAATTTCATCTCAAAGAGGTGATCGTGGGAAAATATTCATAACTCTCTCTCTGAGCATCAGATTTGAATGTTGTAAAAAGTGGTCGCAATTGCATGGAATGTAGTTTCTTTTCTATCAATTTCAGAATGAGGAAATAATGACACATTGCAAGTCGTACAATTTCGCTATACTGAACTAGTCCATAATTGGGTCATTGTGGGAGATTGGACATAACTTTGCCTTGAAGAATCCAAATCGGGTCAGACCTGTGGCATTCGAAAGAAGATTCAAAGGGTTAATTCAGGGCCAAATTTCAAATATTGAAGATACAAAATCACAAAGATAATTCAGTTTCAATATCAAGCTCCTCAAAATCAAGAAAAAGGTGTGTATTTTTCTTCAAATTACATAAATCTTGTTTGAAAAATTAGTTCTAGTTGATTCCAAAGGCCTATTGAGCATAGCTATCAGTATTGGGTTATAAAATGCCTCCTAAAAATAATTCAATACCCATTAAGCCTTCAGAAGGCTCTACTAGGACTCATGAAGACGAAGAGATGCAACATGAGATATCAAAATTCCATGAGCAAGTGCACCAAAGTTTGCTATCGCAAAGAGCAACAAAAAATGAAATGGAAGTTTTGAAGAAAGGCATGGAAACTAATATGGATGGTTTGAAGAAAGGTGTGGAAGATAAGATGAATGGTTTGGAAGCTAATATGGATGGCATGGAAGTTGGCATGGAAGCTAAGATGGATGACATGGAAGTTGGCATGGAAGCTAAGATGGATGACATGGAAGCTAAGATCGATGAAAAAATGGAAAACATGAAGAATGATCTAAAAGCAGACATGAAGGTTTAACAAAGTTGATACAACAATTTTTTCCTAATGGTGAAAATATAGTAAAGGAAACTCATGATGAGAACAAAATAAATGCTAATCGTGATTTCATAAACTCTAATGTTGGTGGAAAGAACCACCATATTCCAAAGATGGATATGAGGAAGTTTGATGGCAAGGATCCCGTAACATGGATACTACAAATAGAGAAATATTTTGATCTCAATAATGTGCAAAACACACAAAAGGTACGCATTGCAACTTTACATCTAGAACAAAATACATTTGTATGGTATCGATGGCTTTGCTCCTGTAAAAAAATTATCACTTGGTCAATTTTTACGGAGGAAATGATAACACATTACGAGGATACAAAGAGAAACACCTTCTGTTGGGCCAGAATTGTAATCTATGGATAAATTACGCTTCCCTAGACAAGTATTAGTCTAGAACAACAGGTGAAAGACTATACTACCATTTCTCCTAACTGAGAACAGATACAGAGAGAGGATTAGAGGCTTACTTGTTTCAGTCGCTTCCAAATGACTCTTTCTGTCGCTTCTGCTACAACTTCAAATTCAAGTGGTTTGTGAGCTGAATTCTTCCTGCAAGAAATAACACTGAAACAACAGAAGATGCAATAATATAGATATCTATTCAAGCTAGTTAGCTAAATCAGTTAAGAATAAACTACATTCATCAACCAAGATCTTACAATATGGAAAATCAAAGTTAGCATAGATGCATGTAGGGGAAAACAAGAAGTACTCTTTATTGATGATAGAAGGAGAGGTTACAACCTAATGAATGATTTGAAGTGACCTTCCAACAAATTTTCCAAGTCTCATCAGAACATAAATCTCTCCAATAGTAGCTCTACAAACCAAGCTCTCAATTGAATATTCTCCAACATTTCTCTACTCAAATGCTTCCTTCTTAAACACTTAGATATGTGTTCAATTTATAGATGAACTATAGGTTGTTTTACAATCAATAGCTTTCCAAAAATAGGCAAGACATGTTTCCATTCATGTATATGTCAAATGGACACTTGGATCCGAAGCTTGACACATGTGAACTCTTCTAGAAGGCACTGGCCAAGTGGAGATTCCGGAACAATGAGAATTTCACTCCCAATGTGACCAACGCACCTTTGAATGTCGGTAAGTGCTTTGCAGAGCAGCCTTGCATGGGGCTACCTACATATGCAATGCACTTAGGCCCCTTAGAGCCTACATTGGTGAGCTCTCATATGCTATACAATAAGCTTCAAACCATGGAAACCTTTGCTTGATGAAAGTCTTGCTTGATTTGTCTTGTTTTCTGTCTTAAAGCATATAGAAACTGAAATGATAGGAAATTATATAACCTTGATCATCGGTCCTAGAGCTAATGCCCATTTAACCAGGTCATTGGGAATGGTGCCCAAATTGACCTATAACACCTTCTTTAGCCAATTGATAAATCTCAAACAAAAGGGTTTAGTGGGGGAGCACATTGAGGACTTCCAAAAATTGAATATAAGGGTAACTGATATTCCAAAGGAACACAAGATTAATCTCTTCATAGGTACTTTAAAGGATAACATCCAACATGAAGTTCACGTTTTGGAACCTGATTCATTGGAGAAGGCATTCAGGTTGGCAAGAAAATTTGAATGTAAAATTATGGCGACGAAACGTGCAGGGGCATTAGGAAAAAACAAATTCCATGCGTTTTTATTAAACTTAGGGGTTTTTAGGTTTTTAAGAGAGTTAGACTCTATGTAATAAATGAAAATTTTAATTAATTCTAATTAAATATGGAGAGAAAATGTAACTATTCTCGAATGATTAGAGAACAGGGAAATTTGATTAGTTAGGAATGTGAAGAGACGATTCGGAGTTTAGGAGTGAATTAGAGCCGAGTTTTAGATAATCTAGGTTTGTTTAGATTTAGAAAATACGGAATTTAAGAGTTTTGTTGAGGCATTAGAGGGCTGAAGCGATTCATTATTTTCTTATATAGTGTAAGCCAAAAAGGCATTAAGCATATAGGTCGGAAGAGAGAGAGCTATTCAGGACAGATTAGTGAGGATAGAAGGGCCATCGAACTAAAAATCTGGCCAAACAAGAAGTTTGTAAGTGGATGCTTTTGTATTTAATTTCATGTATATAATGAAGAATTTGGTTCTGAATGTATGTGGTTTGATTGACTTAAATTTTGCATAAATAGAGAATTTGAGGTTATTTGTAAGTATATCATCTAAGAAGATTGATCACTGAAAGGATCGATCTTGTTTAGAGAAGTTGAGTTAATATTCGACCTGGAGTATATCGATTGGGTTGCAATTGAATTGACTTCATAAAGGGTTATAAAAAGAATTAATTGGATCTCCGGATTGAGTGAAACCAAACTAGAATCACGTTGAGTCTTATTGAATTTGACGCCTCTGTGTAAGGCATTGGCAGAGAATTGAATCTAGGGGTTCGCTGTCTGAAGAAGGACTTTGGTTATTTTTTAGATTTTTGGATTATTTATGCAAGTGCAGGTGAAATAGGTAGAATAAAATAAAGTTTGATCATTAATCATACAAGCTACAGTTCGAGGGTTTCATAAGATGCATGTGTATTAAAATCTGTATGATTGAGTATATTGAGAAATGCGTATGGACCGATGCACTAACCAATTGACTTGACCTTCTAATTTAAGGTCTAAAGCTTGATGGATTTAAGGTATAACTATTGCAGATAGCCATCAGGGTTTTGCTACAATTGCAATCAATGGAGACAGAATAAATAGAATAGGTCTATTCTCTATATATATCAGCAATTCAAAGCCTGTGAAGAGATCGTGAATAAAGAAGAAAAGAAACAAAATCTTGAATCTGAGTGATGCAGAGGTGGACGGAACCTTGAAGTCGGAACCATGAAATTTGTTTTGAAGGCCAAACAAGTGGTCTCACGCAACTTTTGAAATGGTAAGTGGATTTCGCTTTTGGAACGTGATATTGGTCCTTGGTTGACGTGTGGCCTTAGGTGGTTTTTAAAAACCATTTACATCATGCAATTTTGGAAGACCAACATGCATGCATCTTTGTGACACGAATGTCGTCGGATCGTTGAGATGGAGCACGATAAAATGTCAGCCGTTAGATTGATGAATGATGAGTAGTGGATAGGTAAGTCGTTAAATGTTGTGGACCCACAGGTTAGTGTTATATTTGTACTGTGGGTTTTAAACAAAGTCGAAGAGTGAACCAAAAGAAATGTTAAAGCATGGTGCGTATATATGTGATGGTTGAAAGGGATATCAAACCAAAGGTTTAATATAATTGATTCACATTTCATAAAGTGGGTTTTGGAATATAGTTTTATAACTATAAGGTATTAAAAGGTGAGATGACTCCCACTTTGAAGTTTTAATTTTGAGGGTTATTAATATGGTTTCGAATCAATGATTTGGAAATTGCAGCTTCCGCATATAGATTTTAACCTGGGTTGAGAGGTGTAGTTTATCACCATGAGAGAATTATATTTTAATATTTCAAATCTGAGATTGAAATACAAAAGCTTCCACATAGCATTAGAGTTTTCCTAGATTTAAAATTAATTGGGAAAAATTTTTGGAATGCAGTTTATATGCACATAGAGAGTGTGATAGTGGATTGAGAGGTTAGCCTGGGCATCATGTGGTATCAGAGCTGGAATAGCTCGTTGAAAATAAATTTTTGAAATGCATGTGTACTGAAATAGTGAGGGAAATTTGAAGTTTTAAATATGTTTAAGAGTGATTGCAGATTTGAAAAGGGGTGTAGTGAACAAAGATTTGCAGAACTGAATGAATAAAGAATAGGATCATTTAGGTATCTTGCAGGTAATATAATTTTAAATCTGATTTGGAATTGTAATTGCAAAATTATGGGTGTAGAAAGTGAAGACAGAGTTTTGATGATGATGGCAGTGAACCTAATATTAAGCTAAAGGTTGAATAGGGAGGACAATCGCAGTGTTCTCAAGAGAAGGTGAGTTGATGAGAAATGTTTAACTCTGGTTTGAAGAATTGTTTGCCGAATTCAGATTGCAGGAAATTGAAGAAATCTCAGCAAAAGCAGATCACAGCTTTGAGACCAGTGATGGAAGAGTCCAACAGAGGATTATAAAGTGAAGAAGAAAGTGTGGCAGAACCTTGAGGAGATTCAATAGAGGTTGAATGAGTTCTAAGAGTTGCAAAGTGAAGCATAAAGAGAGCAGAAGAGAGTGCTCAGAAGGTTCCAGCAGATAGGGGACCAATACTTGCCAAAATCCCAAATCTGGAGGAAAGGATTGGTGAGGTAAGTAGCAGCAGGAGAGCTTGCTGTTGCAGAGGCTTGGTGCAGCTGATGAGTGAGGAACTCATAGAGAATAAGATGACTTCTAAAAATCATATAGAAGAGAGCAGAGGTTCAGAGAGATACCACATCAGAAGAAAGGAGAAAGAAGATGCCAAGGAAAATGGCATAAGGCAGCAGTTGACTGACATATAATATTGGAAAGAGATAGCTGAGATCATAAAACAATTTAATAAACTGGAGAGGATGATAGAGGAAATCCAGAGAGTTGGTTGGCTCATGAATAAGAGAGTGAAATGGAAACCATTACAATTAAGGTTGAGGCAAAAGGAGATTGCCTTATTGAAAGAGGAACTCAAAGCAGCTGAGTTGAGAAAATAAGTTTCTGGTTGCGAAGCATAACAGAGTACAGGTGAAGAACATAGATCTATGAAGGATATTATTAACCATGATGAAGACTTAAGGCAGCAAGAAGTTTGTCTTACTGAAGAGAAAATCATTGATGATTTCCTAAGTTATTGGAAAAGTCCAGATCAGCTGGATGATGTAGAGCCTTATATTTTTGAACCTGAAAATTGTGAGGAGATTACAGGTTCTACAGAGGAAGAGGAACTCAGAGTTCTTGAGCCAAGGATGGAGTTTGAAGATTCCACATGCAGATCTGTTCAAAGGGAAGTGCTTGAAAAAGTAACCAAGACTGAAAAGTCTTGTGGTTTTAAAACTAAAGAGTTGTGTGTGTTTGCAGGTGCATCATAGGGAGAGGAACAAGCTTTAAAGTTTGTTGAGGGAGAGAAATTGAATCTGGAATCTGTTTAGATCAATGCTGAGATAGCCAAATCTCATGAGGAATTGAAGACAAAGGAGTCTAGTGAGAGTATTGAGGCAAGAGATGAAGGACCATCTGATGATCGGTCAAGAACAAGTGAAGGTATAAAAGGTTGTGTGAGGTTCCCAAAATCTACTCCAATTGAAGTTGTTGAATTGTATAGAAGGTTGGATTTTCAAATAATATAATTGGAGAAATAGAGGACCTATGCACAGGATAATTTGTTGAGGAAGTAGGGAAGGAAGGTTTTCGTAAATAGTGCTCATGAAGCAGATGATGGAAAGAAGGAGGGACTAGCTGACAGTCTCATGGAGGATGCAAATCAGCACACTGATGTGCTAACAGAGGATTTGGAAGAAAACTCAGAACAACATACTGATGTGTTGTCAGAGAAGGAAGAAGCATTGAGACCTTGTAATTTTAGTGCTGAAGGTTCATGTGTTAATTATGCAGGCAAAGAAGAACAGTAATTGGAAATTGTCAGGAAAGTTAATAAGAAGGAAACTATTTTAGCTGAAAACTTAGGGAAGGATCACCATTTTAACATGGCGATTGGAACATTGGAGATAACTATAGAAGCTCGGAAAAAAGATAGTGAAGATTTTTTGAATCCTGATGAAGGCTTGGAACTGCAAAGAGAAGAATTGGTGACTAGATCATCAATTGAGACCATTGGGTCTTGTGATTTTGAAACTGACAAGTTTATTGTGCTTACAGGTATTGCAGAAGACAATCCATCATTTGGAATTGTCTTGAGAAAATAAGAAATGTTGCAGAAAGAAGGTGAGGCAGTCATGTCTCATATGCAGAAACTTGTTACTATTGGTGACAAGGAGGATTTGGCTTGTCTTAATAGCCAAGAGAAGACTGGAGGGTAGATTTTTAAAACTGACACAGTGATGAAGAATCAAAATTCTATTCTGATAGAAGATGAAAATGAAGAGTTTTAATAACTTGATTTGATTTCCATAATCAATCAAGATTATGATGTACAATTACTGAAGATTGTCAAGGAAGAAGAAGAAGATGTTGAATTCAAATGGAAGCATACTGATGATGTGAAACAAGTACAGAAGAGATGGCTGAAATGTTTGCTAGAAACAATTAAACAAGAGAATGAAATTGCAGACACTAGAGTGAAAATGCTTGAAGCTATGAAAAGAATAGGAGAAGATACTAGTTTGCAGAAATTAATCATGCTTACTAGTACACAAGGATAAATGAATGAGTATGCTACTGCGGTTAGAGAATTGAGGGATAATTTTCTTTTTAAAAGTAAATTTGTAGGTGATAAGAAAAATAATGTTGCAAAGGGAGATATCTTAAGAGATATTCAGGAAGTTTGGGAGATAACCACAAGGGAAGCAGCAAAATTCTTGGAGGCAGTAACAGCTGCAGTATTGGCAGCAGCAACATCAATGTTGGCAACAAGAAAAGCAGCTACAACAGCTAAATTAACATAAATTGGAGGCAGCAGTGGTGGGAAAAGTAAATTCTAGTCAAAGGAGAGGCTGGACAGAGAAATTGAAAGCATCAGAAGACTGATGATGAAGGTGTCTCAGAAGCAGCAGAAAAAAGCAAGAAAGTAGAAGAATTTTAGCAAAGGAAGGACAAGAAGAGATTGTGAAAGCATGGCTGGAGGTAAGATGCAGAACAAGATATGGAGACCTGCAGAAGTGCAGTTTAAGGATGATGCAGCTGTTGGACAACAGCAAAGCAAATTATGGGACCTAGGAGGCAAGGAACTAAAAGCACATGATCAGGAGATCATGATTCATTTTGACCTTGGGAGTCTGATGCAGGGGCATTAGGAAAAAAAAAAATCCATGCGTTTTTATTAAACTTAGGGGTTTTTAAGTTTTTAAGAGAGTTAGACTCTATGTAATAAATTGAGGGAATTTTAATTATTCCTAATTAAATATTGAGTGAAAATGTAACCATTCTCAAATGATTGGAGAACAAAGGAATTTGGTTAGTCGGAATGTGAAGAGATAGTTCAGGTTTAGGAGTGAATTAGAGTCAATTTTAGATAATCTAGGGATTTTGTCTAGATTTAGAAAATATGGAATTTTAAGAGTTTTGTTGAGCTGTTAGAGGAGCTGAAGCGATTCATTATTTTCTTGTATAAGTGTAAGCCAAAAAGGCATTAAGCATATAGGTTGGAAGAGAGAGAGCTATTCGGGACAGATTAGTGAGGATAGAAGGGCCATTGAACTGAAAATATGGCCAAACAAGAAGTTTGTAAGTGGATGCTTTTGTATTTAATTTCATGTATATAATGAGGAAATTGGTTCTGAATGTATGTGGTTTGATTGACTTAAATTCTGTGTAAATCGAGAATTTGATTTTATTTGTAAGTATATCATCTAAGAAGATCGATCACTGAAAGGATCAATCTTGTTTAGAAAAGTTGAGTTAGTATTCGACCTGGAGTATATCGATTGGGTTGCAATTGAATTGACTTCATAAGGGGTTATAAAAAGAATTAATTGGATCTCTGGATTGAGTGAAACTGAACTGGAATCACGTTGAGTCTTATTGAATTTGATGCCTCTATGTAAGGCATTGGCAATGAATTGAATCTAGGGGTTCGCTGTCTGAAGAAGGACTTTGGTTCTTTTTGATATTTCTGAATTATATATGCGAGTGCAAGTGAAATAGGTAGAATCAAATGAAGTTTGATCATTAATCATACAAGCTGCAGTTCTATGGTTTCATAAGCTGCGTGTGTATTAAAATCTGTATGATTGAGTATATTGAGAAATGCATATGGACCGATGCACTAACCAATTGACTTGACCTTCTAATTTAAGGTCTAAAGCTTGATGGATTTAAGGTATAACTGTTGTGGATAGCCATCGAGGTTTTTCTACAGTTGCAATCAATGGAGACAAAACAAATAGAATAGGTCTATTCTCTATATATATTAGCAATTCAAAGCCTGTGAAGAGATCGTGAATAAAGAAGAAAAGAAAAGAAATCTTGAATCTGAGTGACGCAAAGGTGGACAGATCCTTGAAGTCGGAACCATGAAAGCTGTTTTGAAGGCCAAAAAAGTGGTCTCGTGCAACTTTTGAAATGGTAAGTGGATTTCTCTTTTGGAACGCGATATCGGTCCTTGGTTGACGCGTGGCCTTAGGTGGTTTTTAGGTTTTTAAAAACCATTTACATCGCGCAATTTTGGAAGACCAATAGGCGTGCATATTTGTGATGCGAATGTCGTCAGATCGTTGAGATGGAGCGCGATAAAACGTCAACCATTAGATTGATGAATGATGAGTAGTGGACGGGTAAGTCGTTAAATGCTGTGGACCCACAGGTTAGTGTTATATTTGTACAGTGGGTTTTAAACAAATTCGAAGAGTGAACCAAAAGAAATGTTAAAGCACAGTGCATATATATGTGATGGTTGAAATGGAAATTAAACCAAAGGTTTAATATAATTGATTCACATTTCATAAAGTGGGTTTTGGAATATAGTTTTATAACAATAAGGTATAAAAAGGTGAGATGACTCCTGCTTTGAAGTTTTAATTTTGAGGGTTATTAATATGGTTTCGAATCAATGATTTGGAAATTTCAGCTTCCGCATATAAATCGTAACCTGGGTTGAGAGGTGTAGTTTATCACCATAAGAGAATTATATTTTAATATTTCAAATCTGAGATTGAAATATAAAAGCTTCCACATAGCATTAGAGTTTGCCTAGATTTAAAATTAATTGGGAAAAAATTTTGGAATGCAGTTTATATGCACATAGAGAGTGTGATAGTAGATTGAGAGGTTAGCCTAGGCATCAAAGCCTACCATCCTATAAAGAGGGAAGTTTTGCTACTCCTAGATTTCAACAACCTACAAGGTTGACACCACAACAATTGGAAGAAAAAAGAGCAAAAAGGCTTTGCTACAGTTGTGATAGTAAATATACTAAAGGTCATAAGTGTGCTGAGAAGAAAATATTTTACATAGATTGTGAAAAGGAATAATAAAATGAAAAAGAAGAGGATATACACCAGGAACCAACCCTAGAAGAGGAAGAAATGAGTCCAACCATATCATGTAATGCATTGGCAGGAATTACCACTCCTCAAACTCTCAAGATAGAAGGACATATCAAGAAGAAAAAGGTAATAGTGTTGATTGATTCAGGTATTACCCATACTTTTATTCATTGTAAGGTATCCAAGGAATTAAATTTTTTCCTATACCCAGCACCAGAATGTCAAGTGATGGTTGCAAATGGAGGAACTATAAATTTCTCTGGAAAATTCCATAATATCAAGCTATCCATGGGGGAATATGTATTGAATAGTCCAATGCTTTCCATCCCAATGGGAGGTGTTGATGTCGTACTAGGAGTTGTTGGATGGATAAGTCATTCTTGCAGACAAGACAAACCTCCCAAGTGTCCTACGGACAGCTAGCAACAAACGAACAAACAAAACTATCTTTCTCTAGATATATTGTGATTCATAATTAAATGCTCTAAAGGTTTTAACGATCTTACCTCTGATCCAACGCTTGTTTGTAGTAGTAGTCCTTCAGTTGCCCTAAAGAGTTATCTTTGAAGATCTACAATCACAAACAAACAAAAATCAAATAGCACCTGCATAGCATATATTCATAAATCATATCCATTATGGTGATCAAGGAATCCATAAAATAAACAATAAATTGATAGCTTATTGAGAAAAACGAATTTATTTGTATTAACTTTAATAAGGAAGAGCCTTACAACTGTGTCTGCCTTGATGTTGTACAGGTCCTCCTGGGGTCCGAAGCAGGCATTTCCTTTACTTAGATCAGCCTTGCACTCTTCCAACCGAGACACATACAGTTATGTAATCCTTCCCACATGAAATCTCAGCTAAAAGGGTCTAACTTTCAACAGCACTTCGCCTCCAACAATACTAAAATTTCAACTCATTAATGGTAACCCCTTGAGGCTGCCCTATGCCTCTTTTTATAGTGGATAAGAGGAGGTTACAGCTCCATACAAGAAGGGATAGATTCCTCCTTCAAAGGGATTAGTTCCTTACATCAAGCGGTTAGCTCCTTATTGGATGGGATGCATGAACATGAAAGGAGCGTATTTCCCACCGCAGGAATGTTTCTAGAAACTTCTAAAAATGACTCTAACTGAGCTTCTATATTTGACTTGTGCCTTTTCTAATCTTTTACAGGGATCCGCACTTTTAACAAGAAAAAAGTGTGCTTGGCTACGCAGGATTTATAGCCAAAAAGTGCGTGCTGCAGGAAAAACTAGGAGAAAGTGCAGTACCAACGTTTTAAGGCTTTTATGAGCTTTTCTCTTAGTTTCAAGGCTTGAATTTGGGAAATTTGATATTGTAGACTTTCAAGGGATACTAAAATGTCATGGTGAAAAATTTCAGTGTAACAAATTTCCCCCTAAAGTGTGAATTCTGAGAATATTCGAAGAGTGATGTGCTTTATCATTTCAAGGAATAGCCTGTGGAAACCCCTGTTAGAACCCTGTAAAAAACATTCAACGCAACACACACACACACACATATATATATCATCTCTAAGGTAGGCATTCCCATAATCAGATCAAAACTAACTAAACTTGTTCTGATACAGAAATGATTTTAATATTACATCAATAATGTAGACACAGCATGGATGTAGCCATTTGTAATGAAACGTCTACTGCATAATGAATAATAAAACTCCTCGCAGCCTGGATGGTGGAAACTAGATCCATGGTCTTGATTTTTTCTTCCCGAACTAGTACGATTCTATCCATGCGATTAAATGTGTTGAAGTCGAACATGGTAGAAACCACTTGATTACCAGTCAATGATGTGAATTGTTAACAAGTGTGAGAGAAACGACCAATAATGACAATGGCTCTCAAAGTACTCAGTACAATCCATGAAATGAGAATATGTGATCTGAATTCGAACATTTCATGGAATTGTTTGATCGAAGGTAAATGATGTAACCTGTCTTCAAAGGCGAGAAACCTACCATTAAGGCATGCAGATTCCAAGGTACTGACGGATTCTAGAACAACTTCCTAGATGATGAGCTGTCATCAATAAAAAGCGATCCATCATAAGCAAGCTCACGACACAAAACCATAGATCAAGTTTTAAAGAAATTTTTGCAAGGACTGACTCAGGGATGGTCAACGTGAATGGAGACAAGTGTTTGCAGATGAATGGTTTGTTTGGCTGTCCTCTTGAACACATAATGACACTACAGATGGTTTGGTGATAGTTTCCCTAAGCTAATACCCAAAAACCG
This sequence comes from Pinus albicaulis, assembly GCA_034641835.2. Classification (NCBI taxonomy): domain Eukaryota; kingdom Viridiplantae; phylum Streptophyta; class Pinopsida; order Pinales; family Pinaceae; genus Pinus; species Pinus albicaulis. Next base: position 1,421,724,730 of record CM076579.1, on the reverse strand, counting down.
GCTGAAGACTTTCAATGTGGTTTGATTAACTGATAGGCAAAGGATTTCCCAACCCAGGTAGAAGTGGGACAAAAAGTATCGTGTTCAAGAGTGGTGCAATGATTTTCAAATAAAAGTGTAACAAACGAATCTGTTTTTCTCTCTTTCCCCCCACCATTTGTGGCAAGTACCTCTTTATTTTTGACAAGCTTGAGGAGGATAACATTTTCTTGTTCATAAGCTCATCCTTCGGATGAGTCCAACTTAGTTTAAAATCGAACCCTACAAAGGAGTGGTCCGTTCCTGTTTGTAATCAACAGGTCTTTACTGTTAAATTTTAACGAGTCCAATATAGGAGAAACTCGGTGTTTTTCATTTTTAGGGAGTCAGAATAAAAACTTAAGAAAACTCTGTGGGTGTTATTTTTCATAAATTTAGTCCCTCAGGCTCGAAAAAGGATAAAATAATGCAAGAGAGAACTCTATTGACCATGATTAGTCAACATATACCTTTTCCGTAAATAGTCCATTTCAGTCCGGAAAAGGGGTAAATTTATACTGAAGGGACGACCATTCATTTACTTTAACAAGTTCGAATAGTCAAGTACTCGGTGCAATATTCCTAATTAGCGACAGCTAATTGGAATATTCTATTTTGTTTAGTTTGTCTTCTATAGTTTGTAAATAAATAAAAAGTGAGTGAAGAGGGTCTAACTCACTTAAGTGAAATAAGACATCCACCTTGTAGCACAACGTTGTGACTTAAGTGGGATTCAAGGGGGGACCCAACACCACGTGGAGGAGAGGGCCTATGTACACTCTAGAAGCTTCTGCAAGCTTCTGCGCAGATAAGGATGAGGATGTGGATAAGGATGAGGATGTGGAGGAGAGAGAGAGGCTACATTGGCTTTTGGAGGGAAACAAACATTATAAAAGGTGGAGGAGCTTCCTCATTTTATTCATGTTTGAGTTATTGATTGTTGAGTGAGACATTTGTCTTCTTTAGCATGCTGGCTATTTATCCTGTCTGCAGCACTGTTTAGTGCAACCGAGTGTCTCCATGCGGAGATCTCACCCTTAGCCCCGGGGGACTTCGAGTGCTTGCTCGGGCAAGGTTAGTTTTTCAGCATCATCCTCCAGGACATCGTTATTGCTGCAGCAGCATAATACTGTGTTGTAGGTTGTTGTCATGGAGATTCCACAACACCACTTCCTTCTCTTGTTTTTCAGAGGGAGAGTCTTTCTTTCCTTTGGAGGATCAGATTGGAAGACATTGGAGTTGATTTGTTGATCTTGGCATCAGGCCAATATGTTATTCATGGTACATTGCGCAGTTCTTTCCCTAGATCTGCGTTATTGCTGAAGGAGCAGTGTTCCAGGGTTTTTGGCATCATTTTGGAGCTAGATCTCTGATGTGAAGGAAGCCTCCTTGCATCGAGGGTGATCCTTGGATTGGCCAACCAATCCAAGTATATTTCTGATTTGATACATTCACTGAATTTTTCTTCAGAAATTCTGAATCATTCTACAGATCTGCAGCAGTAAAACTCATATCTACTCTGACATTTTCATGTATTGCTGAAATTCCCAAGGGGAAAGTAATAAAGAGCCCTTTGGGCATTTTGTCTCATTATAGACCTTTGTTTTCATGTATTTATCAGTTTCAGATCTGTAATATAATAAATATAAGCTTCAGCCTCCTGGAGAAAACATTGAAGGGTTTCCGAATCATCCTATTGTCTTGCAACACCTCATTCTTGAGGGGTTTTCCATGTAAAACTTTTGTTTAACCTTGCTGAATGCCTATGATATGTTCCTAAACTCATTATCTGGTTATTATTATTGTTTTAAATCCTATTCCTTCAGAAAATACGCTGCCCTTTCTTCATTAAAATTCTGCATACTCAAAGTCATGGGAAATCAGGGTTTTTCTTGACTAGTCGGGAAGGAGGAACTGTTTAACTTAGAAAAACGCCATTTTTTGAGCTGAAATTAGACATGGGAGTCCCTATTGACCTAATATAACATATTCCAGAACTTTGACCCATAATTTTACACATATTTTCTTATACACTCATTTTAGTGACAAAATCCTCACTTTTCCCCACCTTTTTTCCCTTAAAAGCTGAGTAAAGGTTTCTGCTGTTATTTATTTTGTTTGCTGAGAATTTTCAGACATATTATATGATATATTAAGCCATCATACTTGATAAATTCGTTTTTCAGGCATGATCTGCTGAAAAATCCATTTTTGGGTTATTACAGTTTGCTGCACTATTATTGTTTGAGCGCTCTAGTTCTATATCACTTGGTGGTTTATCTTTTGCTCCTAGATAGAGTTTGGAAAGGTCTAGATATACTTTGGATATTTTCCTCTTTTAGAGGCGACATATCCGGTAAATGCCCTCCCAGTCAATCTCTGGTTGGAGTTTGTCGTGTTCTAGAGATATCGCCAAAATGGGATATTACAGTGGTATCAGAGCATAGTTCTGGCTCATCCTATGGAGCTATTTATCTATAAAAAATATGAGGATCTCACATCAACATGATCATATACCCTTTGGAGATTATTTCCGAGAATGGAAGTCCAAGGGGGAAGACTTCAAAGTAGCTTTGCCCTTCAAAGATTACTGTCATCTTAGGCAGGATGAAGGAGGAAAGAACAATGGGGTTTCTATCATGCATAGCTCAAAGTTGTAGCATACCAATGGGAGGTCACCTTTTCCCATGTATGAGGGATCCACTGATCCCTGTGAGTCTAAGCCAAAGAAGAAGATGAGTTTATTCTCATCTCTTTTCAGATCCAGAGGAAATGCATCCACCTTTGAGGAGGTCAAGAAGGTTGAAGAAAAAGAAGAGGAAGCACCATGCACTTCCTATTCTCATCAAGAAGAGATTAGATCAACTCTTGAGGAGGCTTGTGATAATGCTAACACACTCATGGAGGAACAACCACATACACCAACAGTTGGGGCAGCCAACACCTTTGAGGAAGGGACTCTTGCAGCCCTACAAGAAGTTCCAAATGCACATCAAGGCATGAAAAGATTTCCACATTCCATTGTTGCATAAAATTCTTCTGATCAATGTGGAGATCTACTTTTGCATGACCAAGGGTCAAATCTCATTGCTACTATAGAGCAGCTTGGTTGCACTGCGCTGTGCAACATGGAAACACTAAAGGAGGAATCAAACCATCATTCTCATGAGCTATTTTTGGATTGTACATCACATTGGAGGTTGGGGTTTGAGGCCTTGAAGATTGATGGTAGAAATCTTGGAGTAAGAAACCTTTTCTCCCTTCAAGATGAAACTTTCTCAATGAGCTCTTCTCAGCTCAAAGAGGAAATTCTACTTTGAGATCAAAGACCTCATTGGTTTTGGAAGACTATGGATGAAAGGGAGGTCTCAAAGAGAGATCTCATGGGAGATGCACTTCGACACACCATGGAATGTAATTCTTTTCTTCCCTTCTCACAAGAGCAAATAGAAGATGGAGGACATATTAGGATGGATAACATCTCTCATGCTTGTGCTGGACATCCCTTGAGCCATACACATCATGATGGGAGGTTTTTTCCTACCACCTATTTGATTCTTGATAGGGTCTCATTGATCCTTGAGAAGCTTGCATTTCAAAACCCCATGAAGTGCAAAAACAGGAATTTGATTTGGGAGGATGGTAGCCCTCATGGGAGGAGTACCACGATGAGGAGAAGAAGGAGGCATCCACAGGTGATTGAGTGGATGTGGATTATGAGCAAGGAGCTAGGGAGCTACCTGCAGATCTATGATACCGGGCAGCAGGAGGCTTGGCTGCATTGGTTAATCTTGAAGGATTTTGGCCATGAATTGTACTTGCAAAACTATGATACCGGGCAGCAGGAGGCTTGGTTGCACTGGTTACTCTTGAAAGAGTTTGGCCATCACTTGAAAACACTCTTCCTAAGAGTAGGAGGATGGAGAAAAGATGGCAGGATACTTGCATCATTGAGCAGCATAGAGTATGGATGCATGGTGTTGATATGATACTCATATCATTCATTATGTCTTCATCACATGATTGGTATGATGGAGGTATGGGGAGGCAGCAAAATACTTTGTTGCTTTGCTTGGGAGAGCAAGGGTAGATTTGCTCTCACACTTTGTATGATGTTGCAGGAAGAGGGGATGGCACTATCTCCTTGGTCTTTGATGATGATTGGTAAGCACTTCCATCTTGGAAAGTATTCCACATTTGTTTCAGCATTATTGGAGGAGTATTTGACAAGGAGCATGTCAAAGAATAGAGCTTTGTATTGACAGGAGCTTATTTGCATGAGCTCACAGTGCTGTCACTTTGGAGCAGAGACTTATGGATGAAGTGTGCCCAACAGAGATATGGTGGATATATAACCCATAGGTCCCAGGATCACTTCATATTTGTTTCACTTTATGAACAAAGAGGAGGTAATGATGATAGAGACATCTATGGCATATTCTTCTTAACTTGGATTTCCAAGCATGAGGAGGATTATCTTCTTGCAGCACATGGTTCATTCTTCTTCATAGCATGCCAAAACACTATGGAGGACTCATTTATGGACCCATGTACCATCTTGCTTCCAGCATATGGTGAGGAGGTTGTTTATACATTCATTGATTTGCACACTCTTACCATTCTTATACAGTGCATTGCTTCACAAGAGGGCAAGCTTGTCAAATTGCTCCATGAATTGTATTGGGCCAATCTACATGATGGAGGCAGCCATCTCTTTTGTGGCCTTGGGAAAATGTTTTATCATCACTTGTATGATCAATTTATACACTCTAACATGTATCATATGGAGACATGCATGATTAACCATGTAAGAAGAAACATTTTGCCTTGTACTTTCATCAAGCAGCAACTTGTAAAACTGCGTTGTACTTGTTTGGGAAGCTGTTGGTACCTTCTTGCACCACATGAAACCTTCATCATTCTCTTCATATTATTTCTGATCATGTCTGAATTTGTTGATATAGATCAGATTTGTATGGGAGGCTTGATTATGAGAGAGACACATGAGCTAGATGTGTCCGTGAGTGGGAAAAATCTCACAATTTCTGTACTACATGTTCTAATGGGAGCATGAGAAGAGATATGGCCACCACAGCCAAATGTTTGTTCTCTTTTGAGGTGGGCCATAAGATTGATACTCATCTATTTCACAGCCATGGGAAAGTTCTTGATCATGTATTATTGTCGTCACATTCAACCATTTACTATCCTTTAGTAGATGTGATGAATCATGGACATTGCTTGCCATGTAATTTTTTGAAGTTGCAGTGGATGAGACTACGCTGTAACCATGTGAGGAATTTTTTGCATCATGTATCATCATGTGAAACCTTCAAAAAAACTCTCATTATTATTTTCCATGATTACCATGTCCTATTCTTCATGGATGGATTGTTTTGGGCCAGCTTGTTCTTCATTGTTGGAGGAACCTTCTTTGGAGGATTGTTCTTCACTTTGCCATTGGAGGGCAATGATTTTGCAGCCCAGGATCAACATACACTCTACACTTGTCATGAGTGGAGAGAGGGACAGCATGGGGTAAGCTATGATGCTTTCCAAGTTCAAATTTTCATCCCACCTTCATTACCGGAGCTTGAGGTGGAAGGATATTTTCAGGAGTTGCCTTGTTGGGAGGTGGCTCATTTTGTTTGGATGATTGCATGGGATTCGAAAGGATTGTTGGTTGGCTGGTACCATGAGAGATCAGTTTGGGATCCTGGCATTGAGAGATCCCTTTATATCAGGGTGATGTAAAGGACAGGGAAGATTCAGTGGCGCATCTGGGACCCAGGCACAATTTTGTAGAAAGGAGACTTATTCAGGCAGTTGCTTGAGGGCAAGCAACATTTTGCTGGGGGGGACTGTAATATTCCTAATTAGCGACAGCTAATTGGAATATTCTATTTTGTTTAGTTTGTCGTCTATAGTTTGTAAATAAATAAAAAGTGAGTGAAGAGGGTCTAACTCACTTAAGTGAAATAAGACATCCACCTTGTAGCACAACGTTGTGACTTAAGTGGGAGTCAAGGGGGGAACCCTACACCACATGGAGGAGAGGGCCTATGTACACTCTAGAAGCTTTTGAAAGCTTCTGCGCAGATAAGGATGAGGATGTGGAGGAGAGAGAGAGGCTACATTGGGTTTTGGAGGGAAACCAACATTATAAAAGGTGGAGGAGCCTCCTCATTTTATTCATGCTTGAGTTATTGATTGTTGAGTGAGACATTTGTCTTCTTTAGCACGCTGGATGTTTAGCCTATCTGCAGCACTGTTTAGTGCAACCGAGTGTCTCCGTGTGGAGATCTCACCCTTAGCCCCGGGGGACTTCGAGTACCTGCTCAGGCAAGGTTAGTTTTTCAGCATCATCCTCCAGGACATCGTTATTGCTGCAGCAGCATAATACTGTGTTGTAGGTTGTTGCCGTGGAGATTCCACAACACCACTTCCTTCTCTTGTTTTTCAGAGGGAGAGTCTTTCTTTCCTTTGGAGGATCATATTGGAAGACATTGGAGCTGATTTGTTGATCTTGGCATTAGGCCAATATGTTCTTCATGGTACATTGCGTAGTTCTTTCCCGAGATTTTCGTTATTATTGAAGGAGCAGCATTCCAGGGTTTTTGGCATCATTTTGGAGCTAGATCTCTGATGTGAAGGAAGCCTCCTTGCATCGAGGGTGATCCTTGGATTGGCCAACCAATCCAATTATATTTCTGATCTGATACATTCACTGAAGTTTGCTTCAAAAATTCTGAATCATTCTGCAGATCTGCTGCAGTAAAACTCAGATCTGCTCCGTCATTTTCATGTATTGTTGAAATTCCCAAGGGGAAAGTAATAAAGAGCCCTTTGGGAATTTTGTCTCATTATAGATCTATTTTTTCATGTATTTATCAGTTTTAGATATGTAATATAATAAATATAAGCTTCAGCCTCCTGGAGAAAACACTAAAGGGTTTCTGAATCATCCTCTTGTCTTGCGGCACCTCATTCTTGAGGGGTTTTCCATGTAAAACTGTTGTTTAACCTTGCTTAATGCCTATGATATGTTCCTAAACTCATTATATGGTTATTATTAGTGTTTTAAATCCTATTTCTTCAGAAAATACGCTGCCCTTGCTTCAGTAAAATTCTGCATACTCAAAGTCATGGGAAATCAGGGTTTTTCTTGACTAGTCGGGAAGGAGGAACTGTTTAACTTAGGAAAACGCCTTTTTTTGAGATTAAATTTGACATGGAAGTACCTATTGACCTAATATAACATATTACGTAACCTTTACCCATAATTTTACGCATATTTTCTTATACACTCATTTTAGGGACAAAATCCTCACTTTTCCCCACCTTTTTGCCCTTAAAAGCTGAGTAAAGGTTGTTGTTGTTATTTATTTTGGTTGCTGAGAATTTTAAGACATATTATATGATATATGAAGCCATCATACTTGAGCAATTCGTTTTTCAGGGATGATCTGTTGAAAAATCCATTTTTGGGTTATTACAGTCTACTGCACTATTATTGTTTGAGCGCTCTAGTTCTATATCACTTGGTGGTTTATCTTTCGATCCTAGACAGAGTCTAGAAAGGTTTAGATAGCCTCTAGATCTCATCCTCTTTTAGAGGCAACATATCCGATAAATGCCCTCCCAGTCAATCTCTGGTTGGAGTTTGCCGTGTTCTAGAGATATCCCCAAAATGGGATATTACACTCAGCGATATTTTCATTTTTAGATAGTATGAAAAGGGCTTAAAATAGGACTCCATGGTTTCATTTTTTTGTAAAATTTAAAGAGCCTGAAAAAGTGATAAAAGTTTACTCTTCTTCAAAAATGACCATTTTGCCTGAAAAGTCCGTTATTCTGCACAAAAACTCAAAAAATTAAACATACATGTTTCAATAATAAAGATATTTTGAAAAAATAATTTTTAAAGTGAAAAATAAACAAATTTAAAATTCATATATTCGAAAAAACGTATAAAAAGGAGTTTTTCAAGTTCATTTTTACTGTTTGAAATTGGAGTGAAGTTTTTAGAGCTCTGGGCAAAAAACGCTTCGGAGAAGATTCTGGGCAAATCGACTGTCAAATTCAAAAACCGTTTGTTTCAGGTAATCCACAACCTCCTTATCTTGCATTTCATCCATTCAATTTTTTAATTTTGGGTCAAATTTTTATTTTTGAGAGAAAAATATGTTGAAAAAATCAGCCTCGGGGGTTTGCACCTAATGCATTAGGTACCTGCAGACCCCGAAATTTTTCTACAAAGAAAAGTGGCAGGGCCCCACACTTTTAACACAGGGCTCATGCGTATCTACGCACTGTCCATAAGTGTAAAGTGCGGAGGTGCCGTGGAAAATTTAAAAACATATTTTCTTCCTAAATTACCCAAATTTTTTGCTTAAAAATGATTCTAATCCTTCATTTTACTTGTTGTAGGACATCTACAATGCTCATTTGGCGAGAACAGGAGCACGAAGAGGTAGATGAAGCAATGATAAATCATCAACCTACTGTGCAAGCCTTATGAGCATACGGGCTTTATAAATTTTGGGCTATCAGTGGCATGAGAACTCAAGTGGATCTTCTTACTTGGCTGGTAAGTAAATGGGATGTCCAGGACCAGTGTTTTGTGATCGGAGGTCACCAGCTCGAGATTGAGCTAGAATACATCTATTTTTTGACTGGTTTGTCTAGGAGAGGCGCACCATTATCTCTATTTGGGGCTAGGCCAGGTGGCCAGTCTGTCGCCAGCCTACAATTAGAGTTCTGCAACGATGAGGCCAATACCCAGGACAAATGGATTGACATAAAAACTATCATCCATCCAGAGCTGAAAGTGATCGCTTTTACCATTGTCAAGTTGTGTGGAAGTGCAGCTTTGCATGTAGCCACTGGAACTCAGATGCGCATAGCAGTAGATTGCTTTCGAGGCACCATATACAACTGGAGTGAGGCAGTGTTGGCAAATGTGAAAGGCCAACTTACCAGAGTAAAGAATGGGAAGCTAAAAAACTTTGGATATGGGTCCATTGTAGTCACCTTTTCTCTAGAGAGGATCCCCATGTTAGCTCCGCAGCACATTCCTGTCGATGTTGGTCGACCTCGAGAGCCTATGATGGTTCGTTGGGTTTCTTTGATGGCCCGCCACAGTGAGGGTGGGGAGATTGTGAGATTTCCCTCTACATATTTTCATTGGTTGGAACGCCAACTTTTTGTTATAGAGGATTTTCCTTATGCTGGCATGGACTTTCATGGCGACCGGGAGATACCCCTTCCTCTAGGAGCTCAGTGCGATGAGTCAGGTAAAAAATATTTTTGACATTTTCTAATTTCTAATTTTTATTTTGTTTTTAAATCGTCCAAAACTGATAACAAAAATTTTCAAATGCAGATGTGGGTCCAACTCGACCAGCCATTCTCCGGCCCTTTTACTGGAGGCAAAGGGATGCAGCACCACCACCACCACCCCCACAGGATCAGACTGCAAAGATCTTGACTAACCTAGAGCACCATCTGGAGTGACTCACTATAGATATTCCTAAGACTACTACAGATGATATCCCGCTCTGTCTACATAAATATGTCATAGGTGTTCCTGGTCCATTCAGGAGGTTTTTGACTAGGTGGCACGAGTAGTGGTGTATTATCGTGATCATAACCACAGATAGTGGCTGATTGACTTTGTAGACTCATTTTTGTATCACTTTTTTCCGATCATAAGGCGTTTTGAGCCTATGATCGAAGACGATGTATATTTTTTGAACACTACATTTATACTATGATATAATATTATTTTAGTCTACCTGTTCAATCATGTTATGGAATGTTTGATTTGTTACTTTGTTATCGCAAATGTCTGTTTATAACATTAGAAGCAATCACATCTACTAATGTATTTAAATCTCTTGAAATGTGTTGATATTCAATATAATTGAACTCTCGTTCCAAGAGACGAACCCTTAAAAATAATCTTAATAATACTGGATTTCTAATGGCATATACTCAATTTAACTTTAATACAATGAGTTTAGAATATAACTTAACTATCAAACTCCGAATTCCAAATGAAATGGATTACTGTAATAATTAAATAACTGCACTATATTCGGCAATATTGTTGTCATTTGATTGAGACTTACCCCATGCATTGATACTAACTCATCAATGGGTGAGTAAATAACCCAAGCTGCAGAAGAGATGTTCCGTGTACTACGACAAGCGCCATCAGCAAAACCAATATACGTTTGAAAGGACGTCGACATTTACGATATCAAAAGTATCCAGATAAGCAGGAATAATAGTAAGAGCACACTTACGCTAGGCACATGTTTCTAATCTATAGCACACCAGCTAAAAAGTAACTAATATACAGAGAAGATCTCCACACGAAGTCAAGCGTAATATCTCTTCAGATAAAGTCCATTTCTGGGTTTACCCAAAGAGACCCCGTCAAAATCAATCAATTCATAGGCCCCTTTTGCAAGCTTTCGCTTGACAATGTAATGACCATGCCACATGGGTTCAAATTTCCTAGCCCCTAGTTTATCGTTGGCTTGATCATAAATCAAAACTAGGTCTCCTTCTGAAAAATTATGAGGGGTAACACTTCTATCATACTGAGCTTTCATTCTTTTCCCATTAGCCTTGGTAGCTAATGCAGCAGTGCGCTGATTCTCATCTAATTGAGCCAAGTATAAAAAATGTTTCTCCTCTTCAAAAGTATTTGGTAATAACTCTATGGCTAGTTGGAGTGACGGTATTTCGTATTCAATGGGTAATACCTCTTCTAAACCGTAAACCAGTTGAAAAGGGGTAAAACCTGTCGATGTTTTTGCTGAGGTTAGATACGCCCAAAGTGCTAAAAAGAGCATGGTATGCTAATTCGACTTATCAATTCCAATGATTCGTTTGATCATGGTGACTAAAACTTTATTAATCGCTTCAACTAAACCATTGGCCTGTGGATAATATGGTGTAGAACTGTCATGGCGTAGGCCAAGCTGGTCTGTTAACTCGGTCATCATGATATTTTGAAAATGGCTCCCGTGATTAGTATTATCACTTGGGGTACACCGAAATGAGCAATCACATGATTGAATACGAAAGTAGCTGCAGTTTTGCCATCTGTCGCAAATGTAGGCATCGCCTTGGCCCATTTGGTAAAATAGTCTACTACTATAATAATGTACCCATGCCCCCTGGCTGAGTGAGGGTTACATGTAATGAAATCGATGCCCCATTTTGCAAAAGGACTGACGACAATTATGGGGTGAAGAGGAGCAGGTGGTGCACACATTTTTTGATCAAATATTTGACAATTATGAAATTTTCGGACCGCGTAAATACAATATTTGAACATAGATGGCCAGAAATACCCTGCGCGCAATATCTTTTGGGCTGTGGCGTACCCAGACATATGACCGCCACATGCTCCGGAGTGACAGTCATTTAAAACCTTTTCGGCTTCGTCATGAGCTAGACAACGTCGAAAAACCGAATCCGCACCACAACGATAAAGTGTGTCGCCAACAATGTGATATTGTTGAGACTGGAAACGAACTTTTCGTCGTTGGGACTGTGAAAGCTCAGGCCGAAAAGATTGGGTTTGAAGATATACGATAATATTTCCATACCATGGATCAATGGTACTAATAAGAAACAAGGATTCATCCACAATTGGTTGTTCCGCCACAGTTTCTGTATCAGTACGTGGGAAATCACACATAATTTCAACAAATATAAATGATTTCTTGGATTTGGACTTTTCAAACTCCAAATCAAACTCCTGCAGGATAACAATCCATTTAGAGTATTTTCCCCCTAGCAGTTGTTTGGTCAATATGTACATCATAGGGTTGCAATTAGAGATCACTGTCGTTTTGCATAAAAGTATGCAGTGACGAAAACATTGGACAACTTGAACAGCTGCCAAGGCCAATTTCTCCACATGTGAGTATGTGATCTCAGTCGGATGCAAATTCCGACTAAGATAGTAAATCACATGTTCACTATGGAATTCATCTTCCTAAACTAAAACCATTCCTATTGTGGAATCGGAAGCGGCGAGGTACAAAAAATGATCTTGGTTGTAGCTGGGAGGATGCAGTAACAGTGCATGGGTCAACGCATTTTTTAAAGCATCAAAATATCGATCAATGACCTCGTCCCAAAATAATAGAATTTTCTGTTTCAACAACCTAGTGAAACCTTTTTTTAACTCGGCATAGTTAGGAATGAATCGACGTAAAAAGTTTGCTTTCCCTTGCAAACTTTGGAGTTGGCGAAGACTAGAAGGAGGTAAATTGATGATTGCCTCAACCTTCGATGGGTCGACATGAATGCCTACCTTTGAGACAATAAATCCCAATAATCGTTCGGATTCTACGCAGAAAACACATTTTTGTGGATTCAAAAGAATATTATATTGCCTACATCGCATAAAGATGGCTCGTAAATGAGTAATATGATATGCTCTGCATGAGGAATGAGCAGGAAAATCATCGAGGTAGGGTTACACAATATGCTTAATGTCGTGAAATGCATAAGACATGCCCTTTGAAAAGTGGCGCCAATGTTCTTAAGGCCAAAAGGTAATTTGCAATAAGAAAAAGTTCCCCATGGACAAATGAAATTTGTTTTAGGTTGATCTGCAAGGAGTATGTTGATTTGATTAAAGCTGGAAAATCCATCCGTGAATGAGAACATTTCACTTCCAGCACAATCGTTAATAATTTTATCGATGTAAGGGGTTGGATAATTGTCTTTAGGACAAGCTCGATTTATATCCCTATAATCGATACATACTCTTATTGTTCCTTGTTTTTTATTAATCGTAACAATATTAGATACCCAATCCATTAACGGGATCGGATAAATAAAACCTGCACAAAGTAATTTTTCAACTTCTACTTTAATAGCGGCAGCTTTTCTCGGATGAATCTGACGTAATTTCTGTCTGACTAGTTTGGCATTCGGGTATATCTTAATTTCATGTACAAAGATTGATGGATCAATTCTTGGCATTTCTTCATATGATCAGGGAAATATGTCACGGAATTCCTAAAACAGGGCCTTATATGCTTGAATTTCTTCAGGCATACAAGAAGCACCTATGTGAACGTTTTCAAAAATTCCAGGTTTTACTGAAATGTGAAGAGGAACCGTCGTAGAAATATTTTCTAAATTAAATTCAGAATCAACATGTGAGAGTGGATTCTGAGGTTCTTTGACATAATCAATGGTAAAAATAGAGGAAAAATCATTTTCAAAATGATCGAGATCAGGTAAAAATGAAGACCTATGGTGTAGATCTTCCAATGGTAATTCATCTACCGACAAGAATTCACAAATATGTTCATCAATATGGAAAACTTGTTGAGCAGGATCCAGAATTGGTGTCGAAGCTAAAATCGATATTGAAAATGACTCCTGATCGATCACATTCACTGGATCAGATTCGGTTGAAGGGGTATTAGAAAATGATTGTACTTACTGATATGCTAGCTCAAAAGGACTCAAAGGCATCGGGCCCTCGAAAGAATCCAATTCTGATTCTGAAGGTACTATCCAAGGATCATCAAAGGAAATAGTACTTGATGTAATCATATTGATATCAGCAATAGGAGTTTGTAAGTTAGGAGGAGGCAGGGAAAAAGTTCCCAGTAAAGCTGAATATTTAATTAAACCTACTCCGAAATTCTTATAAGGGATAGTCAATTTTCAGATATGTTGGATACTATCAGTAGAGGCTGGGTCGGATGAATAATATGAGAGTTGATCTATCTTAACGATCTTTCCTTTATGAGGAAACATGATGAGACGAAAGATCGATGATACAACAATAGTCATAGCGTAAGACCAACTGCGCCCCAGGAGAAGGTTATAATCCAGAGGGGCATCAACCACTTTCACATCTAGAGTAATCGTTTTACCTTCTACTTCTATTGGTATATCTTGTAAAATACCATATGGCTGAAAACCTCTTCCATCAAACGCTTTGAGAATAGTAGGTGACTGGTTGATTGTTGGAGAACCAACTGATTTCCAACATTTTATCGACATTATACATGTAGAAGCCCCTTCATCAACAACAATATGAAAGATACACTTGTTCTTGACTATTACCGGAATTTGAAAAGCCATTTGATGAGGTAGGCGCGGCGTAAAATTTTCTAAATTGAAGATCATGAGGTTCGAATCCTAGAGATCTACAGCTCCTAAGGCTGATAAAAGTAATTTTCTTTGGGAAGGGAATGATTGCAATAATTCTAAAGCCGACATTGCTGAAGGGGAAATTGCCAAATCTTCAACAATATTGTAATTATGAGCAGCTCTTGCATGTGGATTAAAAGCTGATTTATGAAGTACACCTTTTGCGGGCAGTTTAATCACTAAGTCAAGATTTTGTTTCTCGATCTGTAATGGATCAAAAACTGAAGGAGATGTAGTTGATGCAGAATTGGATGTTTCTGATTCTTTACCAATATTTTTACTACCGTAATCTTGCGATCGCGTCGCAACCATGAAAATATCCTCAACAGGATTGGAGGAAGATCCAACCATGTTACTATCTTGAGTGGGAAATGGATCCTTCAAGACAGCAAGTATAGGCGAACCCTTAACGAATTTTTCTACCTCAGCTCTATGTGGGAATTCTTTTGTAAAATGATCCTGGTCATAGATGAGACAAGGATATTGAGGTTTGCGTTTTTCGTCAGTTGGTTCAATTGTATTAGTTTTTTCTTTTGAATATTTCTTCTTTTTATTCTTACCTTTCTTCTTAATACCATTCTTAGATTTGGCCGTATATGTCTCTACAACATGGATATCAGCAGAAGTTCTAGGGAAGAATCTCCTTTGGGTGAATCAGGTAAAGTGATAATAGGAGAAGTAGCCTTGGAAGACTTCTTACTCTTACCAGTACTAACATAACCAATTACACCATCAGTGACATGAGAGCCAAAAGGAGTTGCAATTAACTGACCAGGTCTTGGTAAATTGGGGATTTTATCATACAGAGTACCTAACTAATTATAGAAGGGGTCAAGGTACTAAGCCTGAGCAATAACTTGCTCTTCCGTAACAACGCCTCCTTTGGCCACATCTTCAGTAATTTTGGGCAATAACGATTTAATAAACCGTTCAGCCAAAAATTGATCAGGAACAAAAACTTTCACTAAACGCCTTCTACACCTCCATTCATGAATGTGATCAGATATGTACGTAGATGTAGACTACTTTAATGAAGTCAGTAATTCTGTGCCATTTTCGTATCTGATAGACAACTGAAAATGGGTTAAGAAAGCTATAGCTAATGCGTTAAAATTATTAAAAGAGCCGTGTGGTAACTCAACGTACCATTTGGCAGCTGGACCAATGAGAGTTCTTTGAAAAAGACGTAATCGAATAGAATCATCGACTAGCGAATTGGATGTGCACCAGAGGTGATAAGTCATAACATGATTAGACGGGTCCTCTCCTGACTTACCTTTGAATTTCGGAATATCACTGGGCAACATGTTAGGCATCGGCGGCCAATATGGAAGATAAAAAATGGGATCGTTCGTAAGGCGCGATAGATTCGGTAAATCTAAAGTTGCTATAAATGGTGACCGTTGGCTAGGGTCTTGATAACCTTGAGTGATCAAACCAGTGCTAGGAGGAGGATAGCCAAGATATCTTGGAATTGGATGTGCATTTTGAATTGTGTAACCTCCTGGGTAACCAGGATTAACCAAACCATACTGGGGTTGTTAAGTTTTTTGATAAGTATACCCAGGGTATGGCTAATACTAATACGCTGGATTTTGTGTAGCTTGACCAATTTGATACTATCCCTGGTATGGTGGATAAGTAAACTAATGTTGACTAGAAACAATTGTACTTGTACCAGCTTGTCCCGTAGGCATCTGGGCCGTAGTCTAACTTGTAGGTCCCGACTGTGGTACAGAGGCTTGAGGAATTTGCACGGATGCAGGGATAGAAGAAACTAGAGCTACAGATACTCCAGAAATAGGTGTTGTAGGATTAATAGAGGTTGCAGTAATTGCAGCAGTCTGAGGCAGAGTCTGAGGCATACTAGGCCTAGGCTACTGAACAGAACCAGGTGCAGGGATTTGAAATGTAGGCTGAACAGGTTGTTGGGTTGGACCAGAAACTAAAGGCTATCTAGGTTGATTAGGTAACTGCACATTAGGTTGCATAATTTGTTGAAATTGTGATGTATCCACACCATGTTCATTTCGGGGTATTGACCCGTAGAAGGTTGTACATATGAAGTACCATAGCTTGGTTGAACGTAGGGTTGATAATTAAGTGGTAAATTTCCAGCTCCTTGTAAAAATGATTGACCAGAAGGCGGTTGGAAACCTTGAGTTTGGTACTGACCTTGAGGTTGATAACCCTGAGGTATGTACTGAATCTACGGTTGATAAGGACCCTGAGGAATATACTAAGTTTGGGGTTGACCTTGGGGTATGTATTGTCCTTGAGGTTGATAACCTTGAGGTATGTACTGTCCTTGAGGTTTTTCTCCAGGTAAATAATATTGTCCTACAATTTGTACTAGTATAAAATTACCTTGAGGTTGCCCCCCAGGCGGTAGCTGAGTACCTTGAGGTTGCCCCCCAGGCGGTAGCTAACTACCTTGAGGTTGAGGATTTCGAATATTACTATATATCATAAAAATTTGCTATGTGTTCGGCGTTTCAGTTGTAGTTCCAGATGATAACACTTGTTCAGTTGGTCGATGAGTTGCTCCTGAGAAAGTACCAGAGAGTGACTGGTACCTTGAAGGAACAGAAGGACCACCATATAAAAATGTTTCCGGTGATTAGGAAAACATAGATGACTCACTTGACATTATTGATGAAGGATAATAACCCCTTGGTGTAGGATGAAAAGGAATTCGGGGTGGTGAAAAACTAAGACCCGGGTTCTCTAAAAAATCTATCAATGACAAATACCAAGTGTCACTTCTAAAAGGACTGTAGAATATAGATTCACGCTCCCTAAGATTCAAAGTCTGCTGGTTTTCGGGAAGAGTTACTTCTTCATCTGGACCGACAAGTTCTTCAATGGAAATGAGGTCAAAAAGAAGATTTTCAGTAATAATATGTCTTATCCTAGGTGAACCAGGATCACTAGAAGTTGGAGTAACAAATCCTGAAGATGGTTCCAAAATAGCAGGTTCAGTGTCAGGTTCAGAAATTTCAAGTTCTTCAGCTAATTCATTGGAAGGAGAAATACTACTAGTAACTTCGGAAACTGAAATCGGCTCTTGAATATGTTCTATTGTTTTTCGTTGATAATCAGAATGAACAAATATAGATGAATCTCCTACTTTTGTTGATCTAATTCTACTGTCAGTAGTCGATACTAGAGCTCACAGCCCTTCAAGTTGGCTTGGTGTATATTCAGGAGGCTTCCCCTGAAGTCTACACGATTGTCTCGGTAATTTATCCATGATTAAAATTTATTAATCACACACAATCAAATGAAAATTTCAATGAAAACTCCTAAAGTAACTAAGGAAACAAAAAAATGAATCACACGCTTAAAAATCTAGGAGATCAAACCACACACAAACAATAACTTTCCACACTAAAAATACTAGTTGGTGATGAAATCCAACGTTGTAGTATTTAATGCAGAAAGGGTGGTTGGAACAGTTACCCCAACAACCTTCTTAATGAAACAGACTGATGCAATTTTCTCCACTTAAACCATCTTGAGTGAAGATAACCCTCCAGAGATTCCAAGTGATTCTAGTCGACGTCTGCTCCAAGTACAATGGGATCTTTCAACCACCGTCACCTTAGGAAAAAACCATAAGATTATGGTCACTATGGCTACCAACAGGAACTAATATACCTAGGGGAACAATCTACAGTCTGACATACGCGCAAGGGCAGAGTAACAAAGCTCAATCCCCTTGAAGGCTCCTTGACATAATCCAAGGTATACCGACAAGTGACCCCAGGCTCCTCGACAATGGTCTATCCGAGGTTTACCATTGTTAATACACGCAAATATTCTATCGTTCCCAATGAGATAGAATTGATTATCCCACTGGTTTAGATATGACCTTGTGTTGGAATCCTTTAATTGGAGCTTCACAGAGCATACAAGCGACTATTGGATTTTTTCCTACCACAAGATTAACTACTTGTTTGTTTTAATTGTCTTGGAGAGTTAATTACTCCCTACTCCAAGACACTAGCCTAAGCTATATTGGTGAAAAGAGCCCTAGAAATATAGAAGTTACTAGGTTAATTTTAATTCAAGCATTGATTTTATAAGGTTGTTTCTTAAGACAATAGGTGTGAAAGTGAAACTGATGATATGAAGCAACCTGACTCAAATCATACTAAAAAAATGCATCTATAATGAGAAACAATCTGTTTTCTTTCAATGAATTCTAGCTAAAGGACTAGTTGAGAAATGAAATCTTTTAAAAACAAATCTTTCCTTTAAACAAGAATAAACGAAAAGAAATCTAATTTCAAAGAGAACTCAAAATGATCTATGCTCAATAAAAATACATTTTTGTTCAAGATCGAAACTGAAAACTAAGTTTTTCTTCAAAAGACACTACAATTTCTAGAAAAGCACTCAAAGCTAAAAACACTATTTTGAGATCTAAAAATTCTAAGACTAAATCTAAATTAAAACTTCAAATATTTTAAGGATGTCTTACTTAGCTTGTGATCTAACTAAGAAATTATTTTCTTAAATCAGAAAGAACTCGAAAAAAACATCCAATTTTCGTTTTTTAAGTGAAATTCCAAACTTATTAATAAAAGCTTTAATGATTTGCAAATGAGAAAAATAGGATCTAAAACTCATAAAACAATTTTTGTTATGATGTCAGACTCAGCAAGAAAACAAGAGAATACCCGTAATCTAAATGCATACCAAGGTTTCTAATCTTTCAGTGGGATGTAAGACAAAGCAAAAATCATTATAACATGCAAATCTTTCAGAAAATCAATCAAAAATAAAATGTTGAAACAAACTCTTAACCAAGGCTTTCTAAAAGAAGATACAAGTCTGGGTAATCACTGAGAACCTAAAAAACTAGTCCAGAAAAGAAGATTTTAAGATTTTTTCAAAAATTTGACAGGGACTGCAGGCTTTAGTGCAATCCAGTGTGGTCCCGCACCGTGGATACAGGAAAAGTGCAGAACTGCTCGCACTGTCTCAAAAGGAAAAGAGCAGACACAAGAAAAAAAGAGAAAAAACCAGAAAGTTCTCAAGGATTATACATGGATTAACTACCCAAGCCAATATAAATCAATAAAAATCAGGAAACATAAGTTCATAAATCAAAAGTAAAGGAAATCAAAGCTCAAATTCTTTCCTAACAGAGTCGCCATTTTGTTTGATGGATAAGTCGTTCTTGCGGACAAGAGAGACCTCCCAAGTGTCCTACGGACAGCTAGCAACAAACGGACAAACAAAACTATCTTTCTCTAGATATATTGCGATTCATAATTAAATGCTATAAAGGTTTAACGATCTTACCTTTGATCCAACGCTTGTTTGTAGTAGTAGTCCTTCAGTCGCCTGAAAGATTTATCTTCGAAGATCTGCAATCACAAACAAACAAACATCAAATAGCACCTACATATCATATATTCATAAATCATATCCATTATGGTGATCTAGGAATCCATAAAATAAACCAATCAATTGATAGCTTATTGAGAAAAACAGATTTATTTGTATTAACTTAAATAAGGAAGAGCCTTACAACCGTGTCCGCCTTGATGTTGTACAGGTCCTCCTAAGGTCTGGAGTAGGAATTTCCTTTACTCAGATCATCCTTGCACTCTTCCAACCGAGATACATACAGGTATGTAATCCTTCCCACATGAAATGTTAGCTAAAAGGGTCTAAGTTTCAACAGCACTTCACCTCCAACAATACTAAAACTTCAACTCATCAATTGGTAACCCATTGAGGTTGCCCTATGCCTCTTTTTATAGTGGAGAAGAGGAGGTTACAACTCCATACAAGAAGGGATAGAATCCTCCTTCAAAGGGATTAGTTCCTTACATCAAGGGGTTAGCTCCTTATTGGATGGGATGCATGAACATGAAAGGAGCGTACTTTCCACTGTAGGAATGTTTCTAGAAGCTTCTAAAAATGACTTTAACTGAGCTTCTAGATTTTAATTGTGCATTTTATAATGTTTTATAGGGGTACACACTTTTAATAAGTAGAAAGTACGCTTAGTTACGCATGATTTATAGCCAAAAAGTGCGGGACCGCAGGAAAAACTAGGAGAAAGTGTGGTACCAGAGTTTTAAGGCTTTTATGAGCTTTTCTCTTAGTTTCAAGGCTTGACTTTGGGAAATTTGATATTTTAGACTTTCAAGGGAGTACTAAAATGTCATGGTGACAAATTTCAGTGTAACAGATAGAATGTATTTCTCTTCAATATGAATCAACTCTTCATCTTCATTTGATAATTCTGAAATTTCTGCAATAAAATTCATATCAAGATAGTCAAAATTGGACTGTGCCATCATCTTTGCTAGCCCTTGACCTTTCATCAATTTTGTAGGTCTGATTTCTATATCATACTCCAGAAAGCTAGCTATCCACTTCCCTCTCTTATAATCTGGATCAGCTTGAGTCAAGATGTCCAGTTCACTACAAAATTTGGCACAAATTCTATGACATGAGAATGCAAAATATAAATTCTGAAGTCTTTGATTGATTTGACCAAAACATATGCCTATTTCTCTAAGATGTTATACTTCAACTCTGAGTTAGAAAGGGTCCTACTAAAGAATGAAATGGGCTAATCTGTACCTTGCTGTCCTTTCTGCAACAAACTCTAGCAATTGTGTTTTCTGATGCAAATGTAAAAACCATAAATTCCTTTGAAAAATCTGGGCTAATCAACACTGGAGCCTGAGTAAGTGCCTACTTGATTTCCTCAAATGAATTCTTTGCTTCAACTGTCGATTTAATGTCAGCTCCTTTCTTCAACATCTTTGTTATATCTTTGACAATTTCATCAAAATTGGGAATAAATCTTCTCACAAAATTCACTCTTCCAAGGAAAGACTAAATTTCCTTCCTGCTTCTAGGCGGATCTACTTTCTGAATGGCATTGAATCTGTTTGGATCAATCTTTATCCCATCTTTAGATATAATGTGCCCAAGAAACTTTCCAGAAGTTAAAGCAAAAATACTCTTAGTGGGATTAAGAGAAATACCAAACCTTCTACACTATAGCAGAAAATTTTCCAGATGCTTCAAATTGTCTTCTTCTCTCCTTGAGAAAACTGTTATGTCATATAGATAGACAACCACCAACTTATCTTTCTCCTCAGAAAAGACAATGTCCTTTTCTCTTTGAAAGGTCGCTCCTGCATTCATCAGACCAAAGGGCATCTTGGCATACATGAATGTCCCCCATGGTGTGGTAAAGGTATTTTTCTCCTGGTCTTCTAGGTGCACTAATATCTGATTGTATCCTGAAAAAATCATCCAACATATACATCCTTTGGGAACCAACAATGTTCTATAGAATTTGGTCCATATTTGGGAGAGGGTAGTTGTCATTTAGAGAAGCGTTGTTCAAGTTTCTGAAGTAAATTCAGATTTTGATTTCTCCACTCTTTTTCTGACTGGAACCAAGTTAGCAAGCCATTTTGAGAATCTGTTTGGGACAATAATTTTGGCATCAAAGGGCTTCTTAATTTCCTTCTCAATCAGAGGCAGGAGAAGTGGATTAATCCTCCTCAGCTTCTGTTTGAAAGGTTTTTCATTTTCTTTAATAGGAATGGTATGCTGAATAATAGTAGGATCATATTTCTTCAAATTAGCATAACTCCATGCAAAAACATCAATGAACCTTTCCATCATCTTAATATATTTCTGTTTCATCTCTACAGAAAGAAATTTTGAAAGCTTTGTCATTTTTGGCATTGCTACTGTACCAAGGTTACAACTCTCTACCTCTTCATCATCAGCTTGCATCCAAGGATTTTTAAACACATAATTTTGGTCAAAAATCTTTTCAAGTGGCATGATACCTTTGGGTATAGAATTATTCTTCAGCTACAACACTTCAGAATTACCCTTAGTTTCAAAAAGCATGTTTTGTTGATCTACTTGTGTGCTCTCAAAGTCCTCTTTCAATTCTATGAAGTTTTTGACTTGCTGGTCATCTTCAAAAACTTGCCAGTGCATTACGTTGTTTGGGATATCAGGCCTATGATGAACTTCAACCTCATATTTTTCAGTGGAATATGCAGGGATAACAAACATACTTGCAGAAAAAATTAGGGAGTCAACTACTGAGTTTTGATCCCTAGTCTTCACAATAAATGAGTATTCTTGAAATTTTTCTAACATATCCATGATCAAATTTTTGTATGCTCTCATTGTCACATCCTTGGTTTGATATACACCTTCAACTTGTTTAATAACCAATTCAGAATCTCCACAAATTGAAATTTTTTGGGCACCCAATGTTTTCAAAATTTCTAAACCCAAAAATAGAGATTCATACTCAGCCATATTATTTGTGCAATCAAAGTTCAGTTTGAAAGAATAGAACTTACTTTCATCCTCAGAAGTTGTGATCCAAATGTCTGCTCCAGCCCCATCTCTTGCAGCTGATCCATCAAAGTGTAACAAACACCAACCCTCTGACTTTTCTTCAAAGATTTTCTGATTTTCTTCTTGCTGATTTTCAACCTCTTGAATTTCTGCTTTCCTTTCATATTCTGCTTCATCGGTTAGCTCATTGAAAAGAATAGCTGATCCTAATTCAGTTTCAACAACATAAATTGGGAAATTTTGAGGTTTATCCTTACTAGTTACCATATAAGCCATCCTTGTCTCTCTGTATAGTCTTCTTTGCTCACCAAAAATAGCAATGGTGGCATATGTTAGGTCCATCTGCATGGTGCCTTTGATCTTGATGCAGGAGCATCCAACTTCATATTATTATTATATTCTAAGTAGAAATAGGGGTTTCATATTTTTGAGAATTTATTAATTCCATGTAAATATTAATATTAATTTTGAGTGATTAATTATGTTTTTAATTAATTATTTGTGAGAATGAGAGAAATTAGCCTTAGGATAATTAATGATGGAGCTAAGTTAGCATTAGTTGCAAGGTTTTAGGGATAAAGATCTATCTTTTAGGGATGTTGAGAGATTTAGGGGTTTGTTGAGGAATTGAAGGGATAAAGCATTAAATTAGATCATTTTAAAATTTGTATAAATTATCAAGCCTCATAGGGCATTGAGATCAGATTAGAGAGTGGTTGAGAGCAGATTTTGAACAGCCAAGGCTGTAAGCCTCTGGCAAATTGTAAGGGCCTAAATGTTGAATATTTGGCCAGGAAGAAAAGTTTGTAAGTATTTGTTTATTAATATGATAAGTGTGGTTTTTAGAAATTGGGTGTTGATTTCTGAAATTGTTTTGTTGAGTTATGCGCACTTGTATTTGGATGTGTTTATGAATTCAAAGGCGTGGAATGGTATACAATGATTATGGTTCATCTGTTTATTGTGAACACTCTTATATAAGTATGTTGGAATGGCAATTAATTGGAAGCTGATGTATATTTAGTCTCTGAAGTTGGGTTTATAAAATTCGGTGAATCGATGTTCGATTTCACACTTGGCTCTCTGATGATATAATATACACAGCGCAAGTAAATCGATGTCCCATAAGTAACATTTAAAAGAATGGTTGGTTAATACATAGAATGGCAGGATTAAAGAAAATCCGTGTTAAGAGATGCTGGTTAGGGTCGAAGTCAAAGAAATTGGGTTCAATAGCAATTGAATCGTGAATGGTGCTGTTGATTGAATAATATAACACGTTGAATGCAGTTGAATGCGTGATAAATTGTTGCTGTGGAAAGATCGATGTATATCGAGATCGATTAAGCATTTGCTGTAGTGTTAAATTGGTGTTTGCTGTGATATGTAGAGCTGAATTTGTCAATGATGCCTTCGATAAGCCATTGCCATCAATAATGATTGTGTTCAATGCATGCTAAATTGAATTGAATTTAATATGAAGTTCACACATTGTTTGGTTACGTTGTGAGAATTGGATCACATGTTAAAAGTGCAGTGGAGAAGTTAGTTGAAGCAATGGAACGGTTTTTCTGGACGCTGAAGAGTGTGTTGGTTCATTTGCCAATCGATTCTCAGAGTTCTGCTGGAGAACAAACAACGTTTTGGTAATACAGAAATGACATGACATAAGGTGTGATCCAGCAATTGAAGGTGCGATCCAGAATTGATAAAAGATTGATGAAATATATCTGAATTGATAGCGTGGACAGAAATGTTGAAGACGCAGTTTGTTGGAGTATTTGTAAAGGTAAGCATGTTGATGCAACTCCTGTGGGCGATGTTATTCAAATGATTTGCTGAAGAAAATATTAAATGCGATGTAGAAGTTGCAAGCGGAATGTTGGAAAACAGATGCAGGTTTGAAAAGAGTTGCGTGGGCCAGATTGTCCATCGTGGAGGTAAGCTAAATCACATGAGCAGATTGTTGTTTTTTATTAGACTTTGAGCGCTGGTATTTTCTCAAATTAAAGCTGTATGAAGTTTTCATGGGCACTAAATCAAACAAGAATGAAATATGTGAATTGGAACCTTCACATGAATATGGGTTAACTACGTAAATGAGATCGATTGGTGTTATTTAAGTGTGGAATGTATAAGATTTAATATGTGTTGCCAAAGTTCAACCTTTAAGGGCGCATTGAGTCCAAGCCTTTCATTGATTAAAATAATGTTGAATTGAATATTAAACATGGGCACATTGTTTCATTGAATGGATGATGTTTATGGGGTTGATGAGCATTAGAATGATTTGAGTCCTTGGGTTTAAGAAGTTATGAAATTGCCTAAAGATGATTAGATATTGGAATTGGGATAATTCCATATATGATGGATTTTAATGAAAGTATGAAATCAATGGTGAATGATTTTGAACTACATGAAAGATAAGCTTCTGCATGCAAATGGTATAGTTGTGAAATTGCCAGTTATATTGAGGTTTTTGATTTGGGTAAAAAGCTTAGATGCATGCTGATATGCACAGAGATTAAAGATTCTGGGAATTGCAGGCTAGCCCTGCATCATTTTTGGTATCAGAGCTGGAATAGCTCTGTATTAGCTTTGTATGAAAGTTTCTTGAAGGAATTCAGAACCGAGAGGTGTGCAGGCAGGCAAGGGAGATTAGATTCTAATCTGACAGTCAAGCAATCAGAGTATAGCCGGGAGAATGGAGAAGAACAATTAAGTTCTTAGAGGTAGGTAACGCAAAATTGCAGAGACAAAAAAGAATCCACAGCGATGTTGGGGAATAAAAATTCACTTGGATTGTGCAGGTATTGTGTTGTTTAATTTTGATTTGAGTTTTACTGACAAAGAAATGGAATGAGGATTGATGGTTGCAGCAATGAAGTATCTCAGCAAAGGAGATCAAGGGATAGTAATGAAAGAAGCTATTAATGATTTTTGAGTGGAAGAAACTCAGCAAAGAAGGAATTGTTGCTGATAGTTAAAGCTTTGCCAGATAAAGCGGAAGATTGGATCAGATTCTAAAATCTGATTGACAGTAGTTGAATATCGAGAAATTGTGCAGAGGAAGCATAAAGATTTGCTGAAACAGATTTGCAGGAAT